>PVIJ01007796.1:0-79546 GCA_004024925.1 Scalopus aquaticus
TTTTGATTCTTAATATGAATCTAATCACTTTTGACATGAATTACTAAAGTTTATGTCTCATTTGTTTTATCAGTTTCCAATATTCCAATGACTACAAGACATGACTAAATAAAAATGTAACGCTAATATTTTCATTGTAAAAACACAATTTTATTGCTATCTTTTAGGTTTATTTCCCACCCCTTTTTTAAAATCCTTACATTACAAAACATGTTTTTGAGTTTGGATTTTTCTGTAGAATTCCTCATATACTGTGTTAGGGCTACACCTCAAATTATGAAGGAGAGAATGAGCTGGTAACTGAAATATTTTATTCAAAAAATTAATAATCCACATCCTTATATTCTGTAGAGTGTTATATGATAGGATGCTAGTAAATCATAAGATTTTTCCAGCCTCTTTTGAAGAATTTATAACATGATATTTTAAAGTAACTAAAGTACAAACAGGTTAAATAGCTTAAAGGAATATGAACAAGATTTTCTTTTTTTGAAATTTGGTAATAATGTAACTCTGATAGTTATTTTTTCTAGGAAATTTGGCTGTTTTTTCAGGGATCTTTCAGGGGTAGGAGCTGTGAGGTGTTGTTTGCATGCCATAAATGGGAATGAAAGTAGCATGTATTGGTGGCTCAACATCATAGGAAGTCTCTCACATTTATGATTTTGACAAATCATGAATTGCGTATCTTCTCCACGTGGTAGCATTAAGCATGTGTTGCAGTTTTTCATTGTTAGGTTGAAAAATTCCAAATAAAGTATCACTTATGTTAAGTCTTGCCAGGGAACTTTTTTATTACCTTAAATATTCGGTGGAGTTGGGGGATGTAGGCAGTGTAGATTCAGTAGTTCACACCTATAATCTAAACCAAATCTAAATTAAAGGAAGATTTAAAAGCAACATAATGAAAAATTTCTATTACAGATGTATAGTTAAGGTTTCACTTGTCCCTAAAATCCCTTGAAATTGTGCTACTTTGTATTTCCATTTTGCTTTAATTAGTTTTTCTAAAGAATTGGGGACCTTCAAGAAAACTAAATTTGTATGTGCACTTTTTAACCTACTCAGAGGTGATGAGTAACAGAAAAGCTTAGGATTGTCAAGGGATGCTGGTAATTATTTCCCACCTCAGTGCTGTTTTAATGAGCCAAAGCAAACTTTCATTTGTTTTTAAAAAGTAACCTTAAGGCTGTACTGTAACTTTATCTTACCTGCTGTTCAGGAATGCATGGCAATATGCATTATCCTCCAAATTCCTTTTTATTTCAGTATATTTCTTTGCTTTTAATTCAAAATTTGTTTGACTATTTTCATTTGAAAGCAATGGAACATGAAAAAAGGCTGTAGATTATACTCTTTGATGAGTATTGCTGTGCTATGAAAAAAATAGATTTTGTAATGAAAATTTTCAAAAAGCACTGTAGGTTAGATTTTTTTTCTACTCAATAAAATGCATGAACTAGGTAATTGCACAAATTTATTATCTATTAAAATATTTATCATATTCTGTAGAGTGAAGTTGTATTGTACATTTTTAACAAACAGCAATATTCGGTTTTTTCTTTCACAAAATTGTTTTAAGAAGTCAGAACCCAAACATGAAATAGGTTTTCACCTTGACCTTACATTTAATCACTGCAGCATTGATTTTGCTTTTTTTTTTAATGGAGTAACAATTAGATATGAGCAAGGTAAATGTAGATGATCATTTGGAATTAGCATTTCCTTCTTACAAAAAGTAGAATATGCAATTTCCATGATTAAGAAGAAATATGTTGATAGGTATTTATCTGTCTGTCTGTCCATTTTGGTTGTAAATACATGGCTTCTAAAGACTGATTAATATTTACCACTCATGCCCTCCGGAGATGCACTTAGCTATTTCTGAAAGAAAGTGAAATCCTTTCTCTGCTTAAGTCATAGTTACAAAGTTAAATTTGAGATGTACCAGAGCTAGTGGTCTCTACAAAACTCATCCCTACAGTGTTGCTCAACCTTTTGGGCTAAAGAAATGTCACTTGTTGAAATATATTTATTTGAACTCCTGATCTTTAGAGTTTTATCTCAACTCTTAAGTCTCAGGTGGAAATGATCAATTTCTTGGAAGTGGTAACCCTTAAAATTCACCTTTGAAGGCTGACCAGAGATCTTCAGCCATTAGCCCTGTAACTTAGAACTAGAGCTGCTCAACCCCTGTAACTTTCTGGGTACTCTGCCTAATAATCACTGTGTGGAGGAAGTGATCTGTTAGGTAGAGTCTTTGAACTAGAAGCTGGGTGCCATATTGCTTTGAAGCTGGGTCCTATAGATTGAAGTGCATCTGCTAGGGAGCAATCCTAACTCTATATCTAATGTTTTTTTCTCCTCTCTAAAGTAGGAGTTCTCTTTGGGTTGAGATTATTAGAGAAAATTTGGTATCTTTAATATCATAATATGTTTAAGATTGCATTCTTATCCCATAACACAACCTTTATTCCCCTCTCAAATTCTTCAAATCTGGTATCTATTATAATATCAGAAATTTCCAATTATTTGGCTTTTGGAAGTCTTCTGATCTAGAAAAAGCAAAGTTTTGTCTTTTAACTCTTGATCCTCAATTTAGAATAACCATTGATTTAAATATAAACTAATGTAAGTAGCAGGGACAGCCTTTCTAACTTCCATAAAATTTAATACTGACAAAGAATTCTTTATCATTCTGTCTCAGAAGTCTCATTTTAAAGATAATTAACCAGGGATTTGAGAGAGTAGGTCCTTTTCTCAGGATGAACACACTTAATGGTAAGAGAGCCTGAATTCATGACCGCACTCAGATTTCCAGCCCAGACTATTTCCCTCTGTTTTTATTTTTAAAACTTATTTTATTTATTTTGCTAGTGTTTTTATTAACTAGAGTTTTGACATTATAGAATTTTCCCCCTCAAGTGTAATCATAGCACTCCCACCACCAAGCACCCATAGTTCTCCACCATAGTCCATTGTGTTTCCCCCTCAGAAAGCTGAAGATCGATGGTCAGCCTTCAAGGGTGGGTTTTAAATTTTATCTTTATCTGCATTACTTATTTTTAGAGTGGGGAGAGAGCTCATCACTTGACTAGATTTTGAACAATGTGTTTGGATGATTTTTGTTCATATTCATTGAAAATAAAGTGAGTGCTACTAGTGTAATTGGTTTTTTACTTAACACAGAATAGTTGACATAATTGGGTATTTGAATACATCAGTTTCTTCACCCTTTTGTATTTACTCTAGTTTCTGCCCAGAGAACCTTTCCCAAAACTGGATAATCTCCTGAATCCAATTTCTCAACTGACAACAGCGTTGACATTTTTCTTTTCTGAAGAGCTCTGAAGTGGCTTTGTAGATCAGAGACATTGATTTTTAGATCAGATTGGCTTATGGCCTTGAAGGTCATGGTAGCACTGCTGCTTCCTGTGATATATTTTATGCTCTATTTTTTTTTTAACCCCATGAGACATATAGTCAAGACCAGGTGATGGGAGGCTGTCAGCCTGTAAGACTTAATTTTGATCTTCACACACAGTAAAACTAGTAGAAAATGAGAGGCCCTATTCCTAATAAAAACAGGTGTTCACAAGTAAGTCGTGGCTATTTGCAGTCAAGAGGTCACCTGTGCTATTGCTCCTCCATTGAACTGTCTCTGTGAGCCAAGATCCAGGACCACACTCTCTCACTTAAGGTAATAGATGCATTTGGGTTCAAAACTATGTCTTGCCTCCTGAGGAGGTAGATTATTTTAAACAGCTGCCAACTTAAATTTTGGCTTATGAAGGTCAGGGTGGTAATAATTATTTTACTTTAGCCAAACAGAACAGCACATTTGAGGATATCAGTTATCCTTACAGCATAGCTAAAATGTGGAGACCTCTTTTAAAGGAACTGCTTACTGGCTCAAAAGTCATAAATCTTTTTTTTTTTTTTTCTGTTCTTCTCCCTTTTGCCTCAACAAACATCATTCTTCTCTCCCCGCCCCCCGCCCCACACACCATTTGGTAATAGGGAGAGAAAGAAAAAGAAGCCTACAAAACTTATTGTATAACTGGAACTATATTCATAAATAGCTTCTTAATTGAGAATAAATGCCTCATTAATCTTAAGTGTTTCAACTAGAGAACACAAGTAAAGTGAGGAAGAATAATGACTGACATTATGGGGAGCATATCACACTGTACTACACACTAGGATGTGAATGCCTGGCGGTGACTAGGCTATAGGGCACATATCCTTAGCAGTGAGAAAGAGATTCCTAGAAAGAGTGAAAGGGGAAAAGTGCAAAGCAGAAATTTTTCTTGAATGGCAAAAATGAGTCCAGTAGCAGGATGAAGAAATTATGTACTTTGTTGTTTGTTATAGAAGGTCATGCTGAGATGAAAGAATTAACCAGCTGGGTTTTTATTTGAAAGGCAAATGTTTAATCTTAACAAAGTAGAATGTATGTTCAACTTGAAGTACTTTACTCAGGGTCCTTGGAAATATGTAAACTCAGTAAGTTTCATGTAGATTACATCTGACTAGCTTTAAATTATAGAGGTACTTCTTGCCACTAAGTGTTTGTATGGTTATTAATTTCTATACTAGTGTAGGCAATGCCTTCCCTCAAAAAATAAATCCAGGAAAAAGCTTTTAAAAAAAGACAAACAACCAGAATATGATTTTCTGTTCTCTTCCTTTTATAGAAGTGGTTGTATGATAATTAAAGTAAGTGTCTACAGTGCACATCTCCTTAGTAATCAGAAAGAGATTCCTAAGAAGAGTGAAAGGGGAAAATGTGGACAGTCTCCACCCCCAGATATTCCTGTGCTAATCCCTGGAGCCTGTGAGTATGTTGTGTTACAGAAAAAGGGAATTATAGTAGCAGCTGCCCTTAAAGTTGCTAGTCAGCTGACCATACGATGGGTAAATTAATTTGCAATCACAAGGTTTCCTATATATTAAAGCAGAAGGCAGACAAGGAGGTGTTGTTATGTTGGGAGTGCTTGACCATTGTTGCTGGATTTGGAGATGGCTCCTAAAAGTTGGAGGGAACAAAATAATGAATTTCTTCCTTACAATTTCCAGAATCGACCCTACTGCACTTGATTTTAGCCCTATGAGATCTGTTTTGGACTTCTGACATACTTAACTATATAGATATATGTTGTTTTAAACCATTAAGTTTAAGGTAATTTGTTATTGCCACAGTAAAGGGCTAATTTGGCATTCAATAGAAAGCCAACTTTTGGGGGTCACTAGTTTTCACTCTTAAATGTTCAGCATTCCACTAGGTCTGTTGCATTTTCAGGGTCATCTCTCAATTTTTAGCCATGCCCTCTAGTTCCCAGACTCATGCAATCTTTAACCTCACTGTGACAGGATTCATTAACTCTCACAGCCTTTCCATCTCTCTACCACTCTTGTCCTTCTATTTTTAGCAACTGTATATTCTTTTGCACATACCCTTAGCTCCCTTGCTGCTTTCTTGTTACTCTCCCTTGATAATTCAACCATGGTAAAGGCTGTCTACTGGGCACTTGTACCTTTTTAGCTGCAGGGGATTTGCAGAAACACCCAATACACAGATTGTTTTTGCTCTCAATTTGTAACCTTAAGTGGGTCTTCAGTGATGCCAGTAACACTGCTTTCTTATCATCCATTCATTCCACCACTGTTCTGACTGACACTTTTCTCTTTTGAAACCCCACTCTTCTCTCTCCTCTTCACTCACCTTATGAACTCCCTTTTATTTCACTGAGAAATGGGAAGCCATCAGCAAAGATTTGCAAGTTTCTACTTCCATCATATCTCTATTTCTGCTGCTGCCCAAAGCCAGCCCTTCCATTCTATATGGATCATAGTTTGGTAATTCATCCCTTTTTCTTCCACATCATTAGTGTTTTCCTTTTTGAGATAATTCTCATTATTATCCACACATGCTATTTCTTCTATTTTGAAATAAACTGAAAACTAACAGACAACCAAAAAAACCTCTCTTGGTCTTTATATTGAGTCATCAGCTCTCCTGTTGTCTCCCCCCCCCCCGCCACATATGTAGTTAGACTTTTTCAAAGACTTACCTTTATCTACTCTTTCCAGTTCTTCTCACCCATTTCTCTCTTAAGATTATTTCTAGTCCAACTGTGCCCAACATTTCTTAGGAACTTTATTCTCACCACCACCATTAGTTGATCACTTTATTGTTTCCTGTTGAAAGTGCTGTCTTCATTTGTCTTTACTAGGTCAAATCCCCTTTTTTTCCTTTTCCTTTGCTAGATACTTTTTCACACACACCACCACCACCACCACCACCACCACCACCACCACCACCACCACCACCACCCACAGTGGGCTCTTCCTACACTAACCCATTTTGTATTCTCATCCCATGTCATCACTTTGATAGTTTTAAATGGCAGCTAGTCACTGGTGGCTTCTGCATTTCTATGTCCAGTTCAGCCTTTAATGAAAAGCCTTCAGGCCACTTTCCTAAGCAGCACATCCACTTGCATGTCCAGTAGATATCTCAAATTCATCCTGTCCCAAACTCTTTTCCAGGTCTTCAGCTACTGCAGCTGTAAATCCTGTGTTGTCTACTTTTAAAATGAATGTAGAATCCTGGCTATTTCCTGTTACTTCTGCTGATATTACCAGTATAATCTACTCATGACTTTTTTCCTAGGTTAGGGCAGTAACCTGCTAATTTCTCTTACCACTTCCACCTGTGTATCTCTGTCTCTTGTCAACACAGCATTTGGAGTAATCTGATTAAAATGTATATCAGATTATGTCCTTCCTGTGCTGAAACCTTGCTTTCCATAGTAAACCCCTTTTTCATGACCTAAGAAGCCATGTCAGACATTCATCTTACTTTTTGTTCACCTTTCCTATTAGAAAAGGCCACACCCATTCCCCTAGCCTTAATGTTCTCTACTGTCTACATAAATCCACCTGTTTAGAGATTTAGTTGTGTTTGCTGTTCCAGCCAGAGTATAAGTTCCATGAGGGCAGGCTCTTTATTTTTTTCACTGCTGTTTCATTGTCTAGTACACAGCATGGTGATTAACCAATATTTGTTGAATGGATGCATGTTTTCACTTATAAAACAAATTAGATATGGATATCTAAACTAAGGTTCTTGTTGGCTTAAAAATTTGTTGGAGCCAGAGGAATTTCTATTCAGAAGGTAACTGCTAGAATCCTGTTTCAGTTTCCTAAGCACTCAAAATCATGCCAGCCCTGTCCTTATGTGAGATCCTGTCCTCTCTCTAAACCTGATAAATGAGTCACATCTCCAGAAATGATTCTTCCATGTTTTGTTCATCAGCACTTTTGTAAACGAGTTCTCTGTTAATGTGATTAATTACTTTTTGTTTTCCCTGCTCAGACAGTGCTATTTTACGGTTTTGCATTTCTGTTATGAATATGTCAGATAAATAAGGGTGTGGGGAGCTACTTCAATCACGTAATTTTTCTATAGCACTGGAAATTGACTGTAGTGGCATGTATGGATATGTCAGCTAAAACGAGAGCATCTTATGAGGCAGCTTGAATGTGTTGGTATTGGCATTTCTTTAATTGATGTTTTATAGAGGAGCGTTTGGAACATGATTTCCCTTGACAAATAATGAACAACTATGATAGCCATATTATAAAATGTCCTTCTCTCCATTGTTGTTAATGTTGTGTCAGCATTTTGGTTATAAACACTCTTTTTCTGGTTTAATACCTGAGCCGTAAAGAAATCATTTCATGTTGTCAATTGGTATACTAGTTGTTCATCTCAGTGGTGATTTTGTATGGTACCAAATTTTAGAAATACTTGGTATTGCTGAAAGTGGATTTTGTCAATGGTATCAGGTGAGAGAAAGGGACCTGAGTAGGAAAGGTACAATGTTCGGAATATGATCGGAATTTATACTTTCTCGTTTAGCTTTTAGCTGCCCTGAGGGGAGGAAGATATAACAGAATGGCTCTTCTTTAATGCTGTACTTAGGAGACAGGAATAACAGCTGCCTTATAGAGCAATCATGTTGTAACAGGCATTTCAGTATATTTTTTTGTTTTGTTTTAGGAAACATTGGCTGACTAGCAATATATTTAAATCTTTATAATCGTGAGTCATTTTAAATGGGGTGTTATTGTTCTTGAAAAAGGCGTGCTCATTAAACATGAGATAAAACAAGCCTGGCAGTGAATACTGACTGTTGAATTTTATTTATTTTGTTCTGCAAGACTGAACAGTTTTGGTATCGCCATAGATTAGGCTGAGAATACATTATAGTATACTTTAAATGAAATCAAACACTTTTAAAGTTTTCACATAAGTAAAAATAGAAATAATTTTAAATATCTGTGATTTAAATTATGCATATTTATTGGAAAAAGGTTTAATTTCTTTGTGTATGTGGTGTTTTCTTTTTTATAATATAAGAACACTCATACTGTTAGGAAAGTCTCCATATCCCAGCATTCTCAAATTCTCTCTCTCTCTCTCTTAAACAAAAACTACTATACTGTTTCATCAATTGACTGTTCATATCTTTTCTACCCACAAATGGTATTACATCTTGCTGTTCTTGGGGTAGCTGAATGGTAGCATATTTGTCTAATATGCCTTAAAGTTTTCACTTAATATGACATTATATAATTCTCATTAATTTAGTATTTATGGATTTATCAGGTTCTTCAGTTGTATTTTAAATTCCAGTCTTGAATCTATTTGTTTTAAAAAATAAGATGTAAAAATAACATGCAAGTACCTGAAAATTCTAGTTCTTCCCAGAGGTACCTGTTCTCTTTTGTAAACAGAAATGAAACAACAGTATTAATATATTCCTTCTCTGCTTATCAAAGTATGAGCCCAAGAAGTTGTATTCCTGTCATAATTTATGTGCATTTAAAATTTTGATTGATAATGCCAAATCTTTCATATCAACTCACATACCCCAAAACTATATACTTTCCGATTTAGAAATCTGAAGTTATATCTCATTATTTCACTTTTAATTTCATGTATTTTCTTTTAAAATTGAGTTTTTTTATGGTTTATTTATTTATTTTTTATTATTGTTATTTATGTCTTTTACATTTTGTATTCCCCTTGGGTAGCCCACCACCAATTCACCCGTGATCCATCCCCATGGTCCCTTGTATTCTTTTCTATTCCGTTTTGTGCCCTTATCCTCCCCTCCCCCCCCACCCCCGCTGAGTGTCTCTCTCCTATTTCGTTTCCCTATAGTCCTGTTATAAGTGAAACCATTCGATATTTTTCTTTTTCTTTTTCTTTCTGACTTATTTCACTGAGTATGATTCCCTCTAATTCCATCCATGTCACTGCAAATTGCATGTGTTTATCTTCTTTGAATGCTGAATAGTATTCCATTGTGTATATGTACCACATCTTCTTGATCCAATCATCTATTTTTGGACATCTGGGTTGCTTCCCTACCTTTGCTATTGTGAACAGTGCCACAATGAACATACGGGCGCATGTATCCTTTTGAATTAGTGTTTTTGTGTCCTTTGGGTAGATTCCCAAAAGTGGTATTGCTGGGTCGTATGGAAGTTCCATACGGTACCATGCGGTAGAGCTGTTTTTAATATTTTGAGAAGCTTCATAGGGTCTGGCCCGTCTATATTCTTACCAACACTGTGTAAAGAAGGGTTACTTTTCCCCTAAATTCTCAACAATACTTATTGTTTCTGGTCATTTTGATATGGGCCATTCTCTTGTGTGAGTTGGTATCTCATAGTGGCTTTGATTTGCATTTTCCTGTTGATAAGTGATGATGAGCATGTTTTCATGTGCCTGTTGGCCTTCAGTATGTCGTCTTTACAGAAGTGTTTTATTTTTAGCTCCTCTCTGGTTTTTGTTTGGTTTCTTTTTTTTTTTTTGATTGGGTTGTTTTCTTTTAGTTGTATGAGTTTTTTTGAGGGTCTTGGGTACTTGCATATTAGCACCTTGTCAGATACATATGTGTAATTATTTTCTCCCCTTTGTTAAGATGTCTTTTTGCTTTAATGAATTTCTTTTGCTGTGTGGGAGATTTTTAATCATTTCCTTTATTCTTGAAGTTGGGTATCATTAAGTTGTGTATTGACAAAGAATAATCCCCAATCAGTTGAAATCATATTTTGTTTTTGACTTTGTCTGTAAATCTATTGAAATTTATTTTTATGAATCAGAGGCTTCTCTTTCTACAGTCAGTTGAATTCTTATTGAGTGGCTTGTGATGTTAAATTTTGGTTATTTATTCTCCAACAAATAAATAGTGACATGCTAGTCAGTATATCCTATTGTAACCAGGCTGTGTCCAAAGTATAGTAAAGGTGGTGCCCTCTGGAGGGGTTTTGCTGATGAGAATGAATAGCCCCAGGGGAAAATGCAAGTTTGCAGTTTGGGGTGGAGATTCTGATGAAATATAAAAGGAACTGAAGGAGAAGGGGAATTCAGTTGCTATAATGGAGAAAAAGAAGAAGCAGTTGCCATGATGGAGGAATAGAGGAATCAGTTGCCATGATGTAGGAATAGAGGAATCAGTGGTAGAAAATGTAGCTGCCAAGATTGAGAGTGCGGAAATCAGATGCCAGAAGTTTTGAGCCGCTGAGGTATAGAGTTTCAGATTGAGCGTTTTGGGAATCTTCAAAACTTTGGGGCCGGGGACTTTGGAGGCTTTGCAAGTAGCCAAGCTACGGAAACTGCTCCCAGTTTTGTTTTTACTGCAGCCGAAGGAAGAAGGCAGAGGCCCGAAGTGGGTGCCTTCCTAAAATGTGTGAGTGCAGTCTGTTGGGCCGTCTGGCTGCTGTAGTTGCTATTTGCAGTGTTGTTGGCCTGGTGCTGTGCTGGGGCACCATGGCAGTTTCGGGAGCATCTCCAGTTGTGTTCTGTGTCATCCTGGTGAGTTGGAACCTGGCCTACAGTCTGATTGTTGCACGTCTACGGAAGAAGGAAGACGCCATTTTGGAAACATGACCTACTGTTTGGAATAAGAGTTCCACGTCAGCAGTGGCAGGAAGACGCCACCTTTGTTACTTTTCTGGGACTTAAAGGACTGTATGTTGCTTTAAGTAAGGTAAACGGCCATATGTTGACTTCAGTAATTCTTTGCTTTTTCCTGTTTGTTAAGTAAATCCCATTGTTACTGTTTCCTAAGCCTGAGTAGTCTTGCAGTTGTGCGTGGGTGCAGAACCAAGATAGTGACTGGTAAACAATTTGGGCAGTGCCTTTGGCCAAATTTTGAAGACTTTTTGCCCAGTATCACTATAAGTTTTTCATTTCAGAATTTCTGTGTCATTTTTTTAAAAAAAACCTGATTTTTCATTTATTTATAGTATCATACATTATTAGTACCCATATTTAATCTTTAAATCATATTAAAATGTTTATGTATTGTGTCTGAGATTATTGTATATTTAATTCTACTGTCTGCTTTTTCTGCTCATGAAAACTTATTTTATTGCATGTGTTTTGTATTTTGATTGTGAGTTTATATTCCTTAGAACTTAAAATTTGTGAATTTCTTGGGGTGTTTGTTGTAGGTGTTGCTGAAAATTTTAATTTTTAAATTATTGCAGTTCATCTTCCACAAGTATTCATTCATAGTATGTGAACCTTACTACAGTATAATTTCATAAATTCCCTCTTCCCTTTGTTTTTATTTCTATATGCACTTTACTCCACAATATTTTTTTGTTTTAAAGCAATCTAGTTTTTTAACTCACCCTTTAGTCAGTCTGTCTGTCTGTCTGTCTCTCATTTTTGTGTGTCTTGAAAAGTTAAAAATTATTTTATTTACTCACCTTTTTGGTGTTCTTCATTCTATCGGGCTGGTATAGTCATGGTTTAGTCTGGTGTCACTTTCCTTCTAAAGAATTTTTTTTTATTTGTTACAGTGTTGATTCCTACAGTCAAATTCTCTTCAATTTTTCTGTCTATGATGCTTTTAAAATTTTATCTTCATTATCAAAGAATATTTTCCTTGGTAATAAAATACTAGTTTGCTAACTTTTTCATTCATAATTTATAGTTCTTTTGCTATATAGAACAATATAATTTATATTCTTCTTTTGCTTTTGCCTCCATTGTTTTAGGTTAGATTTCAAGTGCAATTAATGTAGTTTACAGAATGTGACTTTTCATGTGCTTTGAAAATGTGTTCTTTATATTTGGTTTTTAGAATTTTGACTGCTATGCATTTAAGTTTGTGTTCTTTGTTTTAATTTCTTATACTTACTTGGTACTGTGGGTTGATATCTTTTATCAGTTTTGTAACATTTTCTGCTATCTCCAAATATTTCTTCTCACCATTCTCTTTTTTCCGCTAGGATTCCAGTTACACATAGATTGAATAAGTTGTTTTCCTCAGATCTCTGTTCATTCCTGTAATACCTTTTTTTTTCTGTTTCTTGTTCATGTCTTTAAAGTTATCAAACTTTACCCTGCCAACTCCAGTGTGCTTAGAAATCTGTTTAGTAAGTTCACCATGTTTGATTCATCATTTTTGACAGATTTTTTCATTTTACCTTTTTATTTGTTTTTCTAAATATTTTCCATTACTTTGCTGAAATTTTCCTGTCCCCCCACATATTTTGTCTGGTTTTTCCTTAGATCCTTTAGCATCTTGAACATACTAATTTTAAAGTTCCTTTATGATAATTCCAATATGTTTTCCATCCTGTCTTATTTTATCAGTTATTTCCTTTCTTGGTTATAAGTCATATTTTCTTGCCTTCTTAGTGTATTATATAATTCTTTTGATTGTGTTTGATATTTTGCCTGTAGCAACTAAAGTTAATGTTACTTTCAGAAGGGTGTGTCTTTTGTCTTGTCAGGTTTCTAGAGTTGGAGTGAAGTCAGTGTGATCTAGATTTGCCCTGGATCTGAACTTTGTTGTAGCTTTTGTTTGATTCAGTTCACTCTGGTTTCAGATGTTTTGAAAGTGAGAGCAGGGCTTCCCCCTTTAGCAGTGTCTGTTATCTGAACACTCCAGAGTCTTTCTGCTTTTCACAGCTGATTTGCAGTTTTTAGAAGTATGGGAGATTGTTCTTTGCTTCAGAATCTAATTGCCTGCATTTTTGGTTCCTGAAGAGACTTTTTCCTCCAAACTTGCTTCTCCCTTTTTGTACCTCGAAGGAATTATTGACACATTCATATTCATTTCCTGTTAAACAACTACACCCAAGTCAATGACAGTTAACAATTCATATGTTCAACCACTGTTCTGTACCTGTGTGTGTTTCTAACATTGTTTACATTGTTAACTCACTCAGGGAAGTAATATTTTCCTCCCTTTTACAAATAAGATATCTGAGGCACAGAGGCACAGAGAGTAAATAATTGGCCCAAGGTCATACCACTAGTAAATGACAGAACTGTGGCTTGAACACTGGTCATCTGCACTTTGTTAAACACTGTGATATGACGTGGCTCTCCAGTTTCATTGTTTTTTCTCTCAATTAATTGGATTCATTTAGCCTGAGGTTAGATTGCACAGACTTACTGATATAGTGCTTTTGCCTAAAGTGGTATCATGCTTTAAAGGATGAAGTGGGGATAAATTTAATGATTTCATCCCAGGGAGAAGTTTTATTAGTTACATTATTGAAACAAATGGGAACAAAGATTGTTATACAATATATGCTGCTTGTTAAAACAGTTTTTCATTATAGGGGTTCTTTTCAGGATATTAATTTAAAAAATGAATTCTGAGTTATTTATTGAAATGAGAAAATGAAGATTGGTTATGCCCTTTATTTTTTTTATAATGTGGTTAAATACACACAGATTTTCTTTCCCCTTTTGTGAGCCTCCCAGGGCAGAGAGTTTCCTGCTTGCTTTGATGCTCCACTCTCCTCTCTTGTGCCTTTACCTTTTAACCTAGAGGTGCAGGCTGCTGACCTGTGAGTCAGGCCAACTTGAGCTTGAATTCCTGTTGCTCTTTTTGCTGGTTGAACCAAGGACTAGAAAGCTATAGCCTGTGGTTCATATTCAGCTCACCACATATTTTTGTAAATAGCATTGTGATTGGAATACAGCCACACCTATTTGTTACATATTGCCCTACCTTGGCAGAGTTGATTAGTTGTAACAACTCTGTCCTGCAAAAACTAAGTTAGTAAAATCTGATTATTTCTAGAAAATGTTTGATGAATCCTAGATTAAGTCATCATTGAATGATAATTTTATGCAAGTTATTCAATCTCCTGAGTTCTAGTTTCCTATCTATGAAGTGAAATATAAATTACTGATTATATTCATGTTGAGGAAGAGCGGTAACGCATATTTCTAACATGGTATCTGTACTGTCAGGTCTTTAATACATAGTCTCTATGTTTCTAATAGAAGAATTTTTATTATTAATAACCAATTTACTGGATCACTGTCCCAAAGAACACTACCACTTTATACTTTCTCATTCATGTTTTTTCACTGAGTTTGAAGAGGAGTGATACTAACATATTTAGTAGGTATAAACCTTTATGTATATCAGACATTGTATGGATTCATAAGAAAAGCTCTATTGCTTTTCAGGCAAAGGTTAACCTATTAATTTTCAGAACCATTAGTTTTTTTCTCAGACAACATAAAGTGCTTATATTTAAACAAAGGAAATACAGGCTTAAAATTCTCCTAACTGATATTGCCTTCTACTGGGCTATGAACGTAGGCATTTAATTCAAATTAATTTATAAATGAATGACAGGTTGATATCTTTGTATTTCTATCATATCAACTAGTCTGACTCCTATCAGAGTTAGTGAATCAAAAAAGTGATTTGATTGGACATGACTCTTTTCTTATTCTTTTCCAAATTGAGTGAATTGAATGACATCATGTGTCAGAAACCATTATGTCATATAAATCATGTAAATAACTTTAGTGGGCCATGAGTAATTTTATACATTACTAACAAGTATGATTTCTCAAGTAAATTATAGCAAAAATAACTTCATATTATTATTTTTTTTAACTCCATGTTAAGTCTCCAGAGCCTGCAGCTTCCATTCCTTACTGTTCCAACATATGAGAATGGTCTTCCTTTGCAATTTTTTAGTCCTTTGGTAATTTTAAGATTAATACTCTGTCCTATTTGGCCCATTTTCTCATGTATTTAATGAATTCACCTAGACAGTGTAGTCTCTATTGGTTATCCTAGTAGAGAAAGAGCAAATCACCTGACACAATTTCTCCAAGCACTTAATGAGCATATAGTTTAGTGAGAACAGCAGAAAGAATTCAACAAATACTTAGCAAGAGTAATGAGAGAGAGGTAAGTGAGCTAGGGGATTAGGAGACCCTTCTCTGAGGGGTTGACATTAGGTTGAGATGTCAAGGATATGTTCAGTTTAATTAATGAAGAATCTAGTGGAAAGTGTCTGATGTGCTTGGGGAAGAGGGAACCTCATGCAAAGTACCTGGGATGGAGAGCAGTACAAAGTGAGGTTGGACAAATCCAAGGCCTGAGGATTGTGGCCCTTCTAGGCCACATTAAGTACTGAGGAACATACAGCATACTCTGATGTAGTCCACGTTGACTGTGGGGTAGTTTTGCAATCGTCTGGTGAAGGATGCCAGGCGTATCAACTTAGGTGTCAACACTGATGATAGAAGAGGGTGGGTTTGGAGTTAGGATTGACATTGAGTTCAGTTTTGTATGTGTGTTTGAGATACCTGTGGGGCTGTCAAGAGAGACATCTCAGGAGAAAAATGTTTGAGTCATTGGTTTTTTGGCAATCAGGGTAATGAACCAGAAGCCCAACATATATATGTGGTAAGAGAAGAGAATGAACCTATTACAGAAATTACAGTTTTCAAAGATCATGGATGAGTTGCCTAGTAAAGGAAGCTGAGGATGAGCTAGAAAGGGTGCACAAATGGGGAGAGTATAAGGTCATAAACACCACAGGCATGTATGTTACAGACATGGTTGACAGTGTTAACTGCTGCCATTTGGTCAGGTAATGGAAGCCCTTGGGATTGTTCATTAGATTTTGTGACATGGTGGTCATAGGTGATCCAAGAAAAAATTAATTTAATATTATGGTAGGTGTGAGTATTTTCAACCCCCCTTAAAATCTTGAATCTAATTTTACTTAGAGAACTTTTTCCACTTGTGGTAGTGCTCAGGAGTGTATATACCTTTTCTAATCAGGTGCTTTAAAGAAGCCTCCATGCTGTTTTGCTGTATTTAACTCTGCTAACTTGTCCCTTTAGGCATCTCTCACTACTAGTTTCATTAATCAGACATCTAATTCTCTTACTGTCTGAGTTCCTCACAGTCCACAACTCTCCTTTTTGCATCACATTTCATATTAACATCCTTTTATATACAATGATAACATTTGATCTTGTGTTTTATTTTCATATTCTCTCACTCCTTAAATCATTGAAAAATACTTAAAATCACTGTTATTCTTTTTGCAATTACTGTTGAATAATTTGACCTATTACATAGTTTGAATTACTGGATTTTTCATTTGCAGTATTTGGATTGTGGAATTTTCCTTTTCTTAGTGTGCTTCATCAAAACCAGTATTTCAAAGAACCTCAAAATACAGCTTTGTGGTATGAATAGAGAAAATTTCCAGTGAGTTACCTCCTTGAGCTGGGTTTATAGTGGATTCAGATGTTCAGTATGTAGACTAGCTTTTGCTATTCTGAATCTTTAATAATCTCCAGGAAATTTCAAATAGATATGAAGCCATTTAACATTTCTGGTTCTTCTCTGCTTTTGCTGCCTAATAAGAGTTACACAGATATGTGGATTCTCTTCCGTCATTTTGGTTTTGTCCCCCTCATAAAAAACTATGAAATTTGACACACCCATTATTAAGAGTAGGTAAGTTAGGGCCTCCCCGGTGGCGCAGCGGTTAAGCGCTGCGCTGTGGAGCTGTCGGCAGCGGCGACGCGAGTTCGACGCCCGGCCGGGGAGAATCCCACATGGTGTGGCAGACCTCTCCTGCCTCGCCCGCTGCTCCCCTCAGCAGTGTATTTCTGATCTGCCTGTTCTGCTACCTGCTCTGTCTCTGGTGAACCCTCTCGCCGCCCCACGGCTCTGGCTTGTACCCCAGCTTGTACGTATAAAAATAAATCTTTAAAAAAAAAAAAAAAAGAGTAGATAAGTTAGAGCTATTTCCTATAAAGGCAGGCAAAACCATCAAAGTTAGAGGTGATGACTTTGGAGAACCGATAAAGAAATTTTATATATATATCTCAGAGGGGAAAATAACCTTATAATTTTTAAAATATTTATTAGTGTAATAAGTTGGGAAGAAAAATTTGATGTTGAAAATAAAGTTTCTTGTCTAAAATTGAGAATTTAGAATTTAAAATTTCTAGGTCAGCAAAAGGCATTGCCAGCCCTGTTTTCTCATGGTTTTTTGTCATTGGAGTGTAGTGAGAAATGATCATTAAAGTCTATATTTGTAGTTAAAGAAGTTATCTTAGAATGAAAAGTTTATTCTTGGGCCTCCCTGGTGGCGCAGCGGTTGAGCGCTGCACTGTGGAGCTGTCTGCAGCGAGTTCGATGCCCAGCCGGGGAGAATCCCACATGGTGCAGCAGACCTCTCCTGCCACGCCTGCTGCTCCCCTCAGCAGTGTATTTCTGATCTGCCTGTTCTGCTCCCCACTCTGTCTCTGGTGAGCCCTCTCACCGCCCCACGTCTCTGGCCTGTACCCCAGCTTGTATTTATAAATAAATAAATCTTTTAAAAGAGAGAGAGAGGGAGGGAGGGAGGGAGGGAGGGAGGGAGGGAGGGAGGGAGGGGAAAAGTTTATTCTTTTCTCAGATACATAAAAGTTGTATAAATACAAATTTATGTGTTGGGGGATACTGGAAAACCTTTCATGGTACTGTTTTTCTGGGCCTGAATAGCTTCTGTTTATCAAAAAAATTTCTAACACCACTTGCCCACAGAAATACCTAAAGGATACTTTTCTGAAAAGAGCATCTTTAAAAAGAACTTCCTTTCACTTCTGGCAGGTTTGAATAGTTGTTTATACACACACACACACACACATATATATGAGACTCCTTTTCCCCTTCACCAATACCTACTGTTTCTTTAAACATATCGGTGTATTCTTTTTGACAATTCATTTTCCTACAGATTACCCCTTCAAACCACCTAAGGTTGCATTTACAAGAATTTATCATCCAAATATTAACAGTAATGGCAGCATTTGTCTCAATATTCTAAGATCACAGTGGTCTCCTGCTTTAACTATTTCTAAAGTTCTTTTATCCATTTGTTCACTGCTATGTGATCCAAACCCAGATGACCCCCTAGTGCCAGAGATTGCACGGATCTATAAGACAGACAGAGATAAGTACAGCAGAATATCTCGGGATTGGACTCAGAAGTATGCCATGTGATGCTACCTTACAGTCAGAATAACCTGCATTAGAGCTGGAATAAACTTTAAACTACTGTTCCTTTTTTTGATTTTCTTATCCGGCTGCTCCCCTGTCAGACCTCATCTTTTTTAATTTTATTTTTTGTTTACTTCCCTCCATTCATTCACATGCTTATCTGAGAAGACTTAAGTTCTTCCAGCTTTGGACAATAACTGCTTTTAGAAACTGTAAAATAGTTACAAGAGAACAGTTGCCCAAGATTCAGAATTTTTTAAAAAATGGAGCATGTGTATTATGTGGCCAATGTCTTCACTCTAACTTGGTTATGAGACTAAACCATTCCTCACTGCTCTAACATGCCGAAGAAGCCATCTGAGTGGGGGAGAGGATGGATGTTCAGTGGTCACATCAGAGGAAGAGTTTTGTTCTAGCAGCATCCATTCTTGTTTAAAGATGGCATCACATGGCACTGTTAGAGATCTGAGGTTACATGATATACTTTATGCTCATAACTGATGTGGCTGGAGAATTGGTATTGAATTTATAGCATTAGCAGTACAGAAAATGTGATGTATTTTATGCATGTCAGTAAAGGAATGACCTGTTCTTGTTCTACAGAGAATGGAAATTGGAAGTCAAACACCCTTTGTATTCCAAAATAGGATCTCAAACATTTTGTAATTTTCATTTAAATTGTTAGGAGGCTTGTAGCTATTAGTTAATCTATCTTCCAATACACTGTTTAATATAGCACTGAATAAATGATGCAAGTTGTCAATGGATGAGTGATCAACTAATAGCTCTGCTAGTAATTGATTTTTTTTCTTCAATAAAGTTGCATAAACCAAAAAAAAAAAATTGAACTGCCATATAATCCTATAATGCCACTTTGGGGTATTTACCTAAAGAATATGAAAGCACTAATTGGAAAAGACATATGCATACCTATGTTTATTATAGCACTATTCACAATAGTGAAGATTTAGAAACAGCCCAATGACAGAAGAATGGATATGAAGCAGTGGTGTATACAGAATATTACTCATCCATAAAAAAAGAATGAAATCTTGCTATTTATAACAACATGGATTAAACTGGAGGGGGATTATGATAAATTATTTCTAATTTATCTACAAATATTGGATAATTTCACTCATTTGTGGAATAGAAAGAAAAGGAAAACAAACCTTTAGATTTTGATAATAAAATGGTTATCAGAGGGGAAGGAATGGACAGATGAGTAAATGGGCTAGTGGTGGATGGTGAATGGATATTTGATGAATGAGGTAAAAAAAATGTAACCTAGAAACCTCTACAATACTAACATTATACCAAAACAAAACAAAACAAAACAAAAAACTTCTGCCTATTATTTTATGAGAACAAAGCCTGAAACCTGCTGTTAATCTACATTTTAGCCCTCCTGTATACATGAGCGGATTCCCAGAGCATAAGATAACCCAGTTGTACATGTACTCTCTTTTGTGGGCTTCTAGTACACACCTGTCACCAAGTTCTTTTTGTCAAAATTTCCCCAAAGATGTCAACTGAATATGGTACAAGGATAATGATGGCTCCCTCCTTGGAGATACAAAGAACATTTTTTTGGCTGTACCCTCACCTTCCCACCTTTCTGTTTCCCTCAGAAAGAGGCCTTTATGAAGTCCCTGATGGTTTTAATTTTCACATAAAACAAACTTATGGGGACATTTGCACAGTATTGGCTTTTGTTGTACAGGTCTGATAATTGTGTGGTATGTTTTCTCCTGTAGGAATGCTGTCTCTGCAATTTGAGAGGGGGTGCTCTCAAGCAAACTAAGAACAACAAGTAAGTAATGCAGTTAATTGTTTTGATTTATGTTTCTTCCTCCTCTCCAGAACATTGAATCTCTGGGAGAGAGTTTGTTTTACCTGACATTATTCTACACATTGTTCCAAAGCTTTGGCTGTGTAGATCTGAGGTGGGGATACTTTCATGTCTGCAGAGGCCATTCCTGATGGCACTTTCACCTCTGCTGGACGTGGCATCTGAGACTTGCTTCTTCTGTGTCTTTGACATATGCGGAATAACCCCTCTTTTCCTAATAGAATTTTTTAAATGAAAGCAACCTGTATCACCCAGACACTATTGGAGTCCTACTGTTTACTGTGATGAATCCCATTCATCTAATAAAAACAGAACATGCCTGAAAACAGTAAAATTCTGTATCTTCAGATAAATCAATAATAATCATGAAATTAAAACAAAACCCTTTATTTTGAAAACCAGGAAATAAACAAGAAAGTGTTTGTACTAAAATAGACAGTTTAAAGGGCACATCCAGATTTTTATCTTTACTTGAAAGCTGATTTTATATGTTTATATAGCAGTAACACATTGAAATAAAATTTCACCCTAAGCAGGACAGGCACGCCCTGGCTACTATGATTTTACTCTGCCTGTCTTTCCCTGTATCTGGCTGGCCCCACAGGCCCTGGAGTTGAGACTCCTGGTTATGTGACAATGGAGTTGGCACAATTATGCACATATACAGATGTTTCTAATTGCTTTATAAGGAAGAGTAAAGACATTTATCATTCCTACACTGATAAAATTTACTCTAAGAGACTGTGTTTATATATAATTTTTGACCTTCATCTTTCAGTCTTGATTGATATGATTGGAACTGTACTAAAAAGTGTTGCCTAGTTATAGATGTTGCACAGGTCATGCAGACTGAGATGATGTAGGTGGCTCCTGTAAAGACAGAGATGATGAGAACTTCTCTTCCTAACCTGGGGCTTACTGAAAGAAATAGTGTTTCCTATAGAATTACAATATTTATTTAACAATGAAGGAATGCCCCAATGAAGTTGATACTTGTCCTCTCTTCCTGTGGTCTTTAAAGGCAGGATGGAATCTGATGTTGAGTGAAATAAATACACTTTGGCTTGAAATAGACTGATGAATTTGATAATTCTTCAGAATTTCTTTAAACTTCAACAAGTCTTTCTATTTATTTTGGGTCTAACACGTTTATGAGAAACTTAATAAAGCGAAACATTTTTATTCTGGAGAAATTCAGACTTTGAAAGGAGAGACTAGGTTTTAAGTAGAAAACAGGGGAATGGGCTAAATTTCATTTCTCTCTAGATTATTTTGATTATAGGATTGCAGAGATACAATTTAATTAAAGACTTAGTATTAATTCTTTTAGAAAAGTTTTGCTGTTTGTATCTGTGTCATTTGTTGAATGCCATTTGTATTATGTAAAATGATACATTTGCTCTTTGACATTTGTGTTATGTGAAAAGAGTATTTACTATACCTAGTTTATACATTTTATTAATTGAACTAATCTTTTGCCATATTGGTTATCTGATTTGTGTTTAACATCTATGTATTTTACTACCAAAATGAATTTGGTATTTTGCAGATTGAGTGCAGAAACATGCATGTATTTTGATGTGATTGAGGCTTTGGTTTTCACCTCGTTCTTCCTGTCACAGTGCTGGGCAGGTGTGATAGTGAATCTATGCAGGTATCATCCAATATATTTAAAGTTCAGAGTTTGATAGATTTAGGCTTTGGCTTGCTTTCTATCTGGGTGTTTTCCATCTGTGATAACTGCCTTCATCAAGTTGACATGCAAAAGTTTGTAAGTTTAGGGAATTTTGTTTATGTTTAATGTCTCCTTTTCTGTAGGTGGGCCCATGTCATGTGTGCAGTTGCAGTCCCAGAAGTTCGATTCACTAATGTCCCAGAAAGGACACAAATAGATGTAGGCAGAATACCTTTACAGAGGTTAAAATTGGTGAGTGGCAAAATTTCTTTTTTTTCTCATTAATTAGTGCTAATTAAATTAAATTCAGGTATTTTCTATTAATGCATCCATTTCCAAAATAACTTCTCTTATCTTCATTTCATTATTCTACTCTTAATGTTCCTTTAGCTTAAATTTGCTTATCCATGCATATTCTCTTCCTGTGAAGTCATAAGTACACATAACCTTCGTCAAATTCTTTTTGTAAAGAGTCAAAGTGAGTCTACATTTTCTGCATTAATGTCAATTTTCAAACTACAGACTGTCTGGTGAGATTTGTGAGTAATGGACTTGAGATCTCCAACTGTCTCTTTCTAAATTGTTTAGTTTTTCTCTCTCTTGCCTCTTTTTGGTTGGTCTTAGCAAAATATGTCTGATATGATTTCATCATCTCTTCACTAAGAAGAGAATTGGAGAGAAATACAAAAAACTTTAATTATTGTCAAGGGGTTTTCTCACTTAGGAATAGATACAAGTCATATAATTTGTCAGACTTTCTGGTCAATTATCTTCTGACCTGTATAGAAACTTTCATAAAAATCTCCCCACTGGTTCTCTTTGTTCAGAATGTCTTTCATTGAAAAGATAGACCTTTAATATCCTTAACATTGAAGTAACCTTGTAGTTCTGTTAAATTGTGAACCAGCAGATCATTAGTTTAGTCCTTTATGTTTTATATTTAATGAGAATTTTCCCTAAAGTTAAATTGCGTGACCTTAAAATGCTGGAGTGTGTCTTATAAGTGGACTTAATATTCTAGAATGTCTTCATTGCACGTTATTTTTAGCTTACCATCTTTCCACTGTAGAGTATTTTGGGCACCATAGCTGTAACTCTCTATTTGACTGCTGTTTTATTACTACTCTCTTACCCATGGAGGAGCTGGGGGGTGCTGTTTCAGGACCTTGTCTCAGAAACTTCTTATCTGGTCTACTGTCTTTTGTTTTCAGAAAAAGGCAAGTAAAATCTGTGATTTCCTATCATAACTCTAAGAATCTCACATTGCTAGAAACTATGTGACCCTTGATGAAGCTGCTTACTGCTGTTGACATATATGTGTGGTGGGGTTGCTCTGGTTGTGGTAGTGGAAGTTTTGTGACCTGAGATGGAAATGAATGAGTCATTCAAGTGGACCTTTAAAGCTTATAGTGACTGGCAGGAGAGAGTAATGTTGTTCTGCTCCTGGACTTTCATAGGAAAGCTTGAAATCTTATATTTTGGTCATCCGTTTAAAAAAATACCAATAGGAAACAAACAAAAATTTGCAAGTAGTATGACTATAAGACAGGACAGAAAAACAAATATTGAGTCACCACATTGAAAGAATTTAGTGTTTAGTATGACAAATATTAACAAAAGTATTTAACTTTTTTCCTGATTTACAAGTAATATGGATTTGTTAAAATTCAAACACCATGTTTTAAAAGCATCTTTGGCTCCTTCTTCTGAATGATGACTTCTATTACTAGTGTATTGCCTCTTAGAAGGAGTGGCCCACTGCTCTTGATGCTTTCCTTTAAAGATCTATATCCTAACTACTCTTGTCCATCAGTAGTTCCTTAATTATCTATTATCACCTACAGCAGCCCCAAAAGGGTTTTAAGGGAATAGCAGTAAGGAACAATCTGGATTATTTCAATTCCTTTCAGAAAGATAAATCTTGAAATCTAAAATAGGATGATGTATGCAAAAATGGTAAAGTATATTGTTTAATTCACAATGCTGCGCTTCACTCTGTGATGTGTATCACATATTCCATCATTAAATAATGGGTATCATTTAAAGAATATGTCATGACTGTATTTAAGATTTTCTGAAGTCTATTCAAATGACAATATAGCTATGCTAATCGACATACATGTGTCCATGACCTATATTTGGGTGAAAATAACAGGTCGTAAATTATACTCTTTTGTTGTTTTTTTAAAACACAATTTTACACGCATGAAGAGTTTCTTGGAATATTTATCAAAATGATTATAGTGATTATCAAGTTGGAAAATACAAGAAGAAACTTTATTTTGGGGGGAAAAGTGCCCCCAAATGCTATAATTTTGAAAGAGGGAAGGACAGAAATCTGGACAGCTTTTTCACCAAGAGTTATAAAGAATTATAAAGAAACATCATCTCTCTGGTGAATCTACTGCTGTGCATTGTCTATGCTCCTTTTTTTGCTCAATGTCCCATGATGATTAGACTCGGAGAGGCTGGCTTTGAATAGTAAAATTTACTAATGACCACCTGTCTGGGGGGTGGAAAGCATTTTTCCAGGGACCAGGAGGCTCTGCTTTACACGTACCATCAAGGGTATCCTCTGACATTAACTTGTAAGCAAGTACTATAATAAGTACAAGGCCAGTGAGACGGCAGTGTAATTCCTGGCAAACATACTGTACCTATTTAGTGAATGTATGTGTGTTTATTAATGTCAGTTTCAATCTTTTTCTGAAGTTGTAGGCAACTCTTCTGGCTGTTGGACTGTCTACCCACCTTCTGATTCACACAGATGGATGATATTAAGAATTAGTTAAATAAGAGTGTCAATTTATTTCATCAGTTAATACCTTGCTATGCCAAATAGTATATATATTTTTTAATAAACCATTGCTCCTGTCTTTTTGCATCTTCTAGCCTAGAGTAGAGTTTCTCAACTTTGGTTCTGCTGACATTTTAGACAAATAATTCCACGTGGTGGGTGATTATTGTGCTTTGTAGGATTGCAGCGTCCCTGACCACATAGACAATACCAGGTATCAACTCATTCCCATTTGTGAACCCATTGGTGTATGGGGAAGACATACATACACGGAAGGAAGAAAATTTTATTTTTGCCGCTTTTTGATGGAGAATATCACTGTTGAAAGAAATGAATTGGAGTCTAAGTGATCAGAAAATCTTAATTGTTTTTAAAAATAATTGTAGAGCAACTTTTGCAAATTATTTGAATTTCCTATTTGTTAATAAAATAGCAAGTTTTGGCAACATGTGCATATTTGCTACTATATAATGTAATCTGATTTAGTATTTTGTTATTATTACCTGTTCTTATAGAAAGTGAACAGTCACACTGAATGCTAATCAAGTTTCAGTGGAGTGTGAATTAAATTTCTGTGGAGTATGTGTGCACATGATAGTCACAGTAAATATTTATGAAATGAATAAAAGACACCAAATTATTATTCATTATTTGTGATTTTTAACTTAAAATTATGAAAGAGGATTTGGTTTGACAATACCAAGAGGCTTATGTTTTTTTCACAGTTTACCTTTTAAAAGTCTTGATAAATTCATGCTCACCCCTGTGCACGTTATTCTACAGCAAATTGATTTTCTTGTTGGGGCTACAGGGGGCCCATATTAGGTCATGGAATTCGAAGAGCCTATGGAACACCCATGCAACACTGGCTCTGGTGGTTGAGAGCTCTGATCTTGGGATCTGTGGTCAGTTGAAAATTGAAAACTGTAAAGACCTGTTGTAGGTTGAACAAGTTGCTCATCTCTGAAGCAGCAGCCATGGAGACTCTGATCCTCTCTCCAGTGCCCACTAGGTGGTGCTGCTGTACCAGTTTCACAGTATGTTGCCCTTAAACCACCTCCTTCATCAAGTTCCTAATTTGAGCCTTGACCACACTTGTAAGGGTGTGTGTGTGTGTTACATTTGCTGGTGTACTCTAACCCAAGGGATGGCAGCAGGGAAGGTCCTATTGTTGTACATTCAAAGTGCTGAATTTTAGAGAGCTTTTTTAAAAGTTTATTTTATGTTTTTCTTTTAGTCATATAAAAGAGCTTCTTTTCCTTGGTTCAAATTAATATTTTTGTTTGTTTGTTTTCTGTTTTTGTATAAGTACTAAACAACACTATTAAAGGCTAATAGCTTCAGTTGGCCTAAAATGTGACTAGTGGCAAACAGTTTAAAATGTCTTCTGAAGTATGAAAGTGGTATATAAAGAAATGCTGATGGCTATTTGTTTTTTGTTTTTTTTAGACTATGAAATGGTGGAAATTTATGTAGACATATTTGAATGTTTCGTTGTTAGTCTTTTATTTATTAATAGGTTGAACTTAGTTTTTGAAATACCTCTCTGTACAATTATTTGTTAGGAGGGTTTTTGTAGAAAATGCACCAAGGGATTTGTTTACTCCAGCACATTTTCTGTCTCATAATGATCATTTCAAAAAAAGAGACTGAAATGGGAAACAACTCTTTCAATGTACTTCAGTGATATGTTGATCTTAAAATGGAGTCATATGAAGAACCTTAATCTTAACCATCCATCATGTTTGCTAATATCATTAGTGTGGTCTTATCTCATATAATTAAGTGGAACGGCAATGATGAGACTAGATTTATTTTCGAGACTTTGTATTTAAATTTTTTTCTGTGGTTGGTAATTTTAAATACTTTATAATTCATTAATATTTTAAAATGAAATTTTAGTGCAAAATGTATTTGACTGTAGTGGTCTTTATTGAGTTAGTTTCTGCTTTCTTTAACAATATTTAATTTAACTCTCAGTAGTTATTGAAGTAATTACTGCTTCAGCTAAAAAAAAAAAATGCTACAGGTAGCTATCTAAAAGCACCAGGTTATTAAGCAGAGACATCCTTTTATAGGAAAGAAATGACTGCAAGTTACCAGAATAGGCAATATCTAAGAGGGAGACTCTTTTTCTCTGTCAGGTTAAGCATTTTTCTGGTTATTAATGTAGATCTTAGATGTCTTTGTGTTTTTCTTACCTATCATTTAGTATGAAATCTTTGCTTTTAAATGACTTTTCAATACGCGAAAAGTTGTCTTGTGGCAAGTCCTGTCATTCCAGACGCTTCCCTCAGACCATCCCAAACCTTCTCTGCTCATCCAGAAATTCTAAGGCATCTGTACTGGTAAAAGCTCAAGGAGGATGGAATAGGCTATTTCCTACTCCCCTCTTGAATGGCCTGGCCCATCCCAGTGTTCTTAGGGACAGCCAGTGTAAGGATTTATTTGATGTCACAGATGATGGGCATGCCTGAGGACAAAATGAAAACTCTTACCATCATGTGGTATGCATTGTAGAATTCACTCAGAATTGTTTACTTTTATTATTCCCTCTGTCTTGTTTTTTCTACTAGTATGATTGTCTAATTATAGTCATAACTGAAATCTGGTAGAGGAACAAAATGTCTAAAGATAAGAACACATAAAGAAGGTGAGAGAGAAAACATACATGAAATCAAACTTTTGTAGTTTCCACAATAGAACAAAATACAGGCAAAAATATCAAGAAGAGTGAGGACAGGAATTTAGAGAGGACAGAGAAACATGTTTCAGTAGCATGGTCTGAAGACATTAGTTATTGTCAGGAAGTACATCAAAAAGTCTTTAGATTTGATTATATAATTTTAAGGGGAGAACATATTAAAAACCTAACAAAAACTGCATGAATATCTGATATCTGTTACATATGTACAATGAATGTCTGTTACCTATGTTGATTGCTTCTTGAATATTAAGTCAATGGAAGATCTATGGGATTTATATGAATTAAAATGCATGGTAAATTTGTGTACTAATGAAATCTTGGAAAATTGTAGCAGCTATTAATTTTTTTTTTTAAATTTTTTTGTTGTTGTTGTTCAAGCTGGGGTACAGGCCAGAGGCGGGGGGGCGGCGAGAGGGCTCACCAGAGACAGAGCCGGGAGCAGAACAGGCAGATCAGAAATACACTGCTGAGGGGAGCAGCGGGCGAGGCAGGAGAGAGCTGCTGCACCATGTGGGATTCCCCTTGGCCGGGCGTCGAACCCACATCGGGCGTTGCCGACAACTCTACAGCGCAGCGCTCAACCGCTGCACCACCAGGGAGGCCCACAGCTATTAATTTTAAACATTTCTGATTTGAAGAGAAAGTTATCAAATGAAAGTGCTATAAGAGTATTTCAGTCTTAAATTATGTGTATCAAACAAATAATGTCTCGTGATTGCTATCTTTGCATAAAAATCTTGTTGGTGTTCACTGCCCACCCATTCATCCTCAGTGGCTCAGCAGTCACTATGGCTTCCATAGAGACTTGTCTAGCATTTTTACATTTGAAATCCTATTTCTGCAACCAAATAGAGGGCGAAATGAATTTTGGAGTAGCTGAAATTTCCCCCAGGCATTTGATGCCCTCTGATTTCTGTTTGACAGATGAACCAAACATGGGCACAAGTGTTCTCTGAGTGAAGAGCATTATTTCGAAATGAAATTTACACTACAATGATGACTGGAGCTACAAGCCTTTCAGTATCTAACTGAGACCAACTATTCTGCTTAGAAGCCTCTATACACTTTAAAATTTGTACCTGAAGGCAAATAATAGTGAACTTGAAAGCCAAAGATTATAGTTTTGAAAGGTGTATCAATTCTGAAAATAGAGTGGTTTCACTGTGGTTTCTATCAGAAGAGTTGAAGCAAGAGGGAAAAATTACATTCAGGCTTCTATTTCTTAGAAGAAGGCACTGTTCTCTTGCTAACTGGCTTATGTTATCAGATGTATTGAATACCAAAAATAGAATTGCTGAGAGAGAGAGAGAGAGGTGGGGTCTGCCTTTCGTGCTGGAAGATCATGCTGAGCCCAATTTGGTTAGAGAGCAGCTTTGCTTTCTTTGCACAGGAATCATGGTTGTATTTGACAGAACCTCTGTTAATGCATTTCAGGAAATGTAAAGGCATATTGATTATCTTTCATCACTTTAAAAGAAAAAAAGGTAAGGTTGTAAAGGCAATAAAAAAGTCATGTTCCACGTTAATTCATGCATTGATTTATTCTCATCTTCGGTTATTTTTAAAGACAAAGAGAAATTTTAAGAAAATAATAAGCATGGACACTGATGAGCAAGTGCATTGTTTAAATGCAATTGAGGAAATATTTGCTTTTAATAGTGAACTGTTGAAGGAAGAACAGTGATATTATCAAGGACATATTTATGGTATGTGTACTGTCCTATTATTTAATTAACTCCAGTATAAAATTCCCAATATCATTAAGAAAGTTCTTCAGCATCGCAATACACACACATTTCCAACTTTGTAAGATTTTAAAATAAGTGTAGTGTGAAAAAAATGTACATTAGTAGCTATATAGTACTTAACTGTCACAATGATTTGCTGCAAGGACTAGATCCTATTGCAAGCTGTCAAATTTGTATATTGCTGTAATACCAAACCATAAAATCTTTTGAGTAAAATTGAAAATGTCAGATGGGCATGACTACAAATAATATACTTTCTGAAGGCTGTAGATGTGTATACAAAAAAAAAGTGTAAATGAATGAAATGTTATCTTGTTACTATGGATTTTTCTTTATCTGCTAAAGAAAATTGTGAGGCAAAAAGAAATTGATTGGAGCCTTTAAATTTTTTACTTTTAAACTCATTTGTTTCCTGAGAACTAATTTTAAAAACATTATTACATGCATAAGTAGAACTTCAGATAATTCATGATTAAAGCGTATTGTGAGAATTATCTTATTTTTCAGTTTGCTTTGCTGAATGGTCCAGTTTTATATGATCTTGTCTTTGTGAGTAGTGATTACTCATGGATCTTTGGTTGAGTGAGTGAGCTGGGGTCAGATTTCTAGAGACCAGGCCACTCTTTTCACATTGGATCAGTACCAACAGATGCTTGCCAAGCTCAGGTAGCTGCTGGATGGCCCTAAACAATTCGTAAGGTTTTGCCTGATCAGCAGTGATTGACAGACGAGAGGTTATAGTTTTAGAAAGGTGCACTTACTATTTTAAATCACTAAATTCATTATTATTTGCTTTGTGGGCAAGAGAGAGCTCAGTAACTTTTCTTTCTTTCTCTGTCTTTTATATGAATTAGGTTATTTATTCCCCAGAAGGGTGTTTTAAAAATCAACAAAAAAAGTTACAAAATGCTTTTTTGTATAAAGTGAGAATCTTTCATACTTGGCAATTCATTTAGCATAAGTCTCTGCAGCACAGTTGAGTGTGTTCCCATAATTTAGCGATGCCCCTTTCTAACTTGAGTTCATAGTTAGAAATAGGTATGAGCACAGTTTTAGCTAGCCGTGGATTGGAGTTATTGATTTACTATCAAAGGGTCTCTGCATTCATCTGTCTTACCCTTTGGATCATGCACTTCTAAGCCTCTGTTACATTGAGTTTAGGTGTAAAGGCTCTGTTTAAGACTGCTTGAGTCCTGAATCCTCCCCTGAGTCACCCTTGACCTCACAGGTTTAACCTCTGTGAATTTCATCTGTAAACTGGGGTGGTTGTGAGATGAAATTGGAAAGTGAAGGGCCTGCTTGTTGCTGTGTTCAAAGTTAGCAGCTTTAGCTATTACTTCCTGAAGTGATTTCTTTCCTTATTTTTACTAATACTAGTAAAAAGTTAACTATATTAAATAGTTTTTGGGCATTAAGAAAATGCAGCTTATAAACTATTGGAATTTTCTTTTGAATGGAATCCCATTAAACGGGTGCTCTGTCAATCCATGGAAGCAGGGCATAGAGAGCTCTTCTACACACATGGAACTTTCAGCACTTTTCCTTGTAGTTATTGCTCAAACCTGAAGATGAACAGGTTGCTATCCCTAAAACAGTTCAGCTTCACTTTGAGCCTGGCCATTGCATATTGAAAGCTGTCTTGATCAGGATGACTTTGCTAAACACCAGCTTGTCACCTTGTCTTTTTGCCTTCTATAGTGCATCTGGAAATCTTCCGTGGTTTAGGGCCTGAGGAATCATGGGGGCCTGTGAGAATTTTTTTATACCAGGATATGCTCTTTTCTGTCTCTGTTCTTCACCTTCTTGTGGAAGGGACAAGTTGGACAACTCTTAGAAGGCACTAGTATCCTCTGAAAACCGATGGCACAGCTGTCAGAAGAGTCCTGAGCACTTCATTTTGTCTCTGGAGCCAGACCAGTGTTTGGAATAAAGCAGTGCTTCTCTAGTTTTCAAGCCCCTTTCATAGTATATCAAGGTGTTTAATTTGGTGCTGGTGGTGCAAATGCAACCAGCAAGTAAAGTTAGTGGTGTGCTAGTAAATGGTTAACAGACAGCTCTCTGAAGAAGGGTGGTAGTGGCGGGAGGGATCGATTCTTTGTTTTGTTGTGTTTGTAGACTTCATTGGTGGAAATAGTTTCAATGGCCAATTTCATACTACAGATAGGTGATGTCACCCAGCTCTCAAAGTTCCTAAAAATTGAGTGAACAGCTCTCCAGAGCTTATCAGAAACTTGCTATAACTCACCATTGAAAAATAGCTGGAACCTTACCACAAATCAAATTGTAGCTCCAAATTGTACTAGTAGTCATTGGATCCTTTGCTGCCATACATTTGGGTTTAAAACAAAAATCAAACAATTTCACTTAAGGTCTTTTGATGATGTCGTAAAATTATTACTAATATTAAGTAATTACTTAATATTACTAATATTAAGACCCTTGAGCATATGACTTTTTAATATTCCGTGTGATAGAATAAGGAATACACAAGAAGTATATTCAGTACGTGCTGAAATACAGTGGGTGTATTGAGGAAAAGTACTTGTGTGATAGTTTGAGTTATCACCTGTGTTAGCAACTTTTTTTCTTAGAATGCCTTTTTAACTTGAAAGATTGACAAGTAATCGTTATTTCGACTTGTATGTTTGGCAGAACATTTTCTAAAAAATCAGTGACAGCATTTGTTTTCTCAGATAAAATTTGAGGTTTCAAAAGGAAAGTTAGAATTTTAGAAAATTTTTATCTGTCATTATGACATACAAGGCAGGTATCTGTCACTATGGCAATTTCCAAGTTCTTAAAGTCTTCTCTGCTGAGATTGGTCATGAAATAGTAAATGTAGCCATTTGATATTTTATAGTGAAATGTGTCAATATGGCAGATTTTAATGTAACATAGTAGTAGTATGAAAAGTTAATTGAGAAAAGATTTTATAATTCAAATTACAACCAACCCTTGAGAAACTGTGATTTGTTAAGTTTTAGTGTTGTATCTTTTTTTAAAAAAGATTTATTTATTTATGCATACAAGCTGAAGAATAGGCCAGAGGTGTGGGGCGGTGAGAGGGTTCGCCAGAAACAGAGTGGGGAGTGGAACAGGCAGATCGACCAAAATACACTGCTGAGGGGAGCAGCGGGTGAGGCAGGAGAGGTCTGCTGCGCCATGTAGGAATCTCCCTGGCTGGGCACTGAACCCGCGCCACAGCTGCTGACAGCTCCACAGTGCTGCACTTAACCTGCTGTGCCACCAGGGAGACCTCATGTTGTAGCTGAGGGAATATACCTGATTTCCTAAAAGATTATTAAAATATTGAAATAACCCCTTTCAGCTATTTTTGTGTGAGACCAGATTGTATCTATTAATTTCATCTTCTTAGAAATATCTGTCTCAACATCTCGTGACTTGTTCCTATCTGGACTGGCCATCATCTGCCTCAGGAACAGAGCTTATAGCCCATAGTCTCTATTTCTAACCAACCTGAGGATTATTATTTTCTGGGTTCTCGCTCCTGTTTCCTTCATCTTCTGCCTCCTTCTTGGCTTCCTTTCTACATTTGTGGTGAACACCCATAAGTTCCTTGGAAAAAACTAGTGGAGATGAATTTTTAACATCTGTGTGTCTCAATGTGTCTGTATTTTGTGATGAATTTTCAATAATTTGGGTTTAGAATTCTGTCCTAGAAATTATTTGCCCTTATAATTTTAATGCATTATACCACTATTTTCTTCCACAATGTTGATGAAAAGTTCAAAATCACCATCGTTCCTGATATTTTCTGGAATAATGAAACACTATAGTTTCAGTAGGTCTTTATTTCACAAATTTATGTTAAAATTAAGATGTGCTGTGATTGTAAATGTAGCAGATTTTAGGCATTTAGTATAAAAATTGTAAACTCATCAATGTATTATATTAGTCACATGCCAGGATTATAATACTTTATCATTAAATTAATTTTATCTTTGTTTTTTAGTGTGGTAAAATAAACTTTATGTAAATTTATCGTTTTAATTATTTTTAGGTGTATAGTTCAGTGGGATTAAGAATATTCATGTTGTTGTGCAACCATTATGCCTTATCAGAACCTTTTCATCTTTCCAAACTGAAACTCTGTACTCTTTGAACAATAATTCCCCATTCTCCCCTTTATTACCTATTTTTAAATGTGGCTTCTAAAAATTTAAAAATTGCACCTGTGGCTTGCATTGTGTATTTACTGGATTGTACAATTTTAGAGGATTTTGTAGTTTTTCCTGAATACACTGGAGAACACGTAATGCCCACTGGGAATTGCAATAGTTTGATCAGAATAAATACCTTTCAGAAGGTATTCCGTTTCTAGTTGAAGGAATGTATTAGAGAGAGCAGGACAAAAGCAGAAAGGACAGTTTAAATAATCTTATGAAAAATCATGTTTCTGTGAACCTGGGAGTGGAGAGAAGTGAGCCAATCAGGAGCAGGGTTTCCTCAAAAGTAAGAGTAAGTTACCTCAGAGTAAGTTACCTCAGACTTGGAAGCCAGGTTGCTGGCCTATGTACTTGGGGAATGGTAATGTTATATAGTTGGCAGAAGAGATGTGGGCTTAAGGAAGAAGTACGTTTTGGATGTACTTAATTTGGAGTCCTTGTAGTTAATTTGGGTGTGGCTCAGGAGAGAAATGTGTTAAGATTCCAGAATTCTTGCTGGTTATTTAGCTATTTAACATTTTGCTCCTGATTTGTTAGGAGGCATGTGATGTTCAATAAATATTGCTGGTCAGTCATTCATGGATAGCGAACAAATGTACTTTATTTAGAAATTAATTTGGTTAGTGATAATACTAGATCTGCCAATCTATACTCTTTTTGAGGCTTATCAGACAGGTAAGATGGTATCAGCCCTGAAAATTTCATTTGTGTTCTCTCTTACAACAAAAGACAAGAAAATAAAATATATATTGAAAATGAAAACTAAACCTATAGAAACAAAATAGTTTGATGTGTAAAAAGAATAAGGAGAGTCCAATATTCTCATGAAAGATGAATTTGGGTGTGGTTTAGGAAGGAATATGCTATAGTCAGTTAAAATGTAGCCTACACTAGGATATTGTTGTCAAGATATGAGGTTACAGAAGAACGGTGATTTGCAATAATAATCACATGAAATTGCCCAGCCAATGAAAAGGTGTTCATTTAATAATAGGTTTTAAATTTGATTACACGGATAATATTCTAAGTAAAACTGCTTTTGGAATGAAATTTTCAATTATTTTTTTTTCATTTTGGAATATAAAATACATTCCATCTTTCTTTAGAAACAAAATATTTTACTTTAAATGGGAAAAATAGTCAAATATTAACTGATCACATTTCAAAACAGGAATAGTGCTTTTAAAGTTAAAACTTTCTAATTTCTTTTCCAAGATGAACTATGTTTACATACATATTTACATATATACTATATATGTTACAATTGCTTGTAATTTATTTAAAATTTCAAGTTTAAATCCTGATTTTCTTTTATAAAGCTAAAGATATTGTGAAATCATTTTACTAAACAGCAGGTATTTTTCAGAGAAAAGAATCATGACATCCTTGCAAAGGTATAATTTTAATAGACTAATGAGCTCTCTGACCAAAGCCAACTGAGTCTCGTCTGATTTTTACAATGATAAATTGACTGTGTCAAAATTTGCAATCTCTTTTGGTGAAATATTTTACTATGAAAGTTTAATTCTCATTTTTTATTTATGAAAGCAGTGGTAGTGTCACAGCAACTTCTAATATGCAGGCCATTTGGTGTGATTTATTTCAATGAGTGTCATTTGTTGATATATTTAGTGATTGTTGACCCATATTTAACTCTAAAAACTATAAGTAGTGTGAAATATAATAAGTCAACCACTGTAGTTAAAAAAACAAAAAACAAATAGTGATTCACAGACCTATTCAGTTTCTTTTCCTAATTTTAATGATGTCACCACTTTGCATTTGACAGCTGTTTCTTTCAGGGCAATGGAACAGTAATAGCTTTCTTTACTATGGTGGGGACATACTTAGAGTTATTAAGACTAGAAAGCATATACATGAAATACCCTAAAATTGTCTTTTGCTACATCATTTGGGAATTCCAGATTATCATCATTATAATGAGGGAAGTTGTGGGACAAATAACGTTTCTTTCTTTCGTTCACTTACCAGCCTTTCATTCAATAAATTCTTATGAAACTAATCACAGTGTTTGGTGCATAGTGACAGGAGGCAGATGGGCAGGGCCATCCCTCTCATGGGGTTTACATTTGAAAAGAATTTAGATAGAAATAGAGCTTCCAAATGTGTTATTTGTATTTTTTTTTCTGTTAGTTTTGGAAGACAGATGTGTTAGTAAAGACATCCTTTAAGGCATTTCTTTACAAGAGATGGGTAATAGGCATTTCTGTTTTCTAATGTTAGGATATTTATCAAGTGTGGATGATTTCTACCAAAGAGAGAGGAATATCAAATGTGTACATTTTTTAGATGTTATGAATTATTTTGAGATCACTTTAGAAATGATAATTACCATCTTTAAAAACAAAATTTTTTAAATAGTATATTAACGTAAAATTTCATATTATTCTTAGCTCACAGCAAAATGAACTACCTTATGAATAATAAAGTGTTCATAATAATGAAACCCTATTCATAATATGTACTGTTTCACATACCACAATATTTTAGAATACTTTTTAAAGAATTGGGGGTTTTTGTTGTTGTTATTGTTACTTTTATAATATTCTGACAGTAAAAGTCATAAACTCAGTATTGTGGCAGAAATTTACTTAAAATTTCTCTAGGAAGAAGCCATTCAGAGAAAATTACATTATGGTATTTTATTACTCCTTTTTTATGGTTCTCAAAGTAATTCATACATATTTTTCAATAATATGTGAATGTTGCAGAACATTCAATTTGGCAGGTCAACTTAGAACTAAGGGAGAGTAGTGGCTTAAGTGTCTTTAGAAACAAGAAAATTTAAATACTGCTAACTCTTAGATCTATTTCTTCAAGAATCTTTTTAGATAATTAGAAAATGAAGAAACCAGAAACATGAAAATCACTCCTTTTCCTGGCAGGCCCCACAGTTAATATATGGGCATTTTCAGGCTTCCCAATTTGACAGAGGCAATCATCACTTAATTTCAGAATTCCATTTATCTTAGTGATAGCCTCAGAACTATTGAGTCTGCTTTTCCTGTCTATAATAGTATCGCTGTTTCTGTGCTCTGTGCCACACACTAATTTGGGATGCGCTTCGCCATGGCTGTGGCACATAATATCACGCAATGTACATGCTGCATAGATAAAGCATGACAGCCTTTTAAACTCAGCTTACTGTGCGAGGTGACAGCCCACCTACATTGGGGAAAGCAAACAAGCAAGCGTGATGTGTTCATCCTTAATCACATTCTATCTCTCAGAAACATTCTGAGGAAATGACAAGTCAAGCTCAGAGTTCAGGTTACCAATTTGAGACACAAGAAGTATAGGGCATCTGTCTCCACAGCAGATAAGGCTAAATTGTACTATTGAAGTTTGATTTGCTTTTTTAATGTTAGAATCTTAATATATAGATCATATGTTAGGTGCTTGGAACTTTTTTAAAATTTTATTTCCAAAGACCTGTTTCAGTTATAAAAGCAATGTGTATTTGTCATTTAATAAAAAACTGAAATGTATAAAATACGAAGTGAAAGTCATCTCTAGCTCCATGCCACTCCATCACATGATCACAGACGTGATAATGTTTGACATATTGGAGTAATGATTCTTGTCTTTGTTTTTTTCCTACAGAGAAACAACTTGGAAAACTTTTTACCATGCTGTTTTATAATTAAGAGTGTGTTTCAAAAATATTATTGACTAGTCATATATATGATAATCACACATATAAAAATCTGTTTTATGAGATTTGCAGTCTTCTTCTAAAGGTTTTTCTTTTCCTTTGCTCTTATCTTGCCTGCCTACATAACATTTCACACACTTTTGCTTTTCTCACTCACTTAGAAACTGTTTAGGCTACATTTTAAAAATTTCTGTAAATAGAGTTTAATGCTGGAATTGTACTAAAGGTAGTACTGACTGGTCCCCGGGGTTTCTCAGGTGTGTTCTAATCTAAAAGCATTTGATGTAATAATAAAGTATATGAGCTTTAAGACCTGACAATCTGTGTTCACGTTCAGCTCTGACACAAACCAATTATTTGAGAATGTGTCATCTGTCTTAGCAGTCTGCCTTGTCTTTCATAACAGCTCTCTTGGTATCCCTTCTCTTTCTTTGGCCAAATGGACTCAGGTTTCTTTACAGGATTCTCTTCTATCTATCTCTTGAATACTTATATTTCCGCAGTTCCTATATGAAGCTCTTTTCTCACTCTTTACATTCTCAGTCAGCGTTTGTAAAATCAGAGTCATAATAATAGGACCTTGTAGCACTGAGTATCAAATAAGGTAAGGCATGTAGACTATTTTCCCCAGGGCCTGTTTGCAATGTTCAATAAATGTTCTTCCTTGTTATTATTGTGATGGTATTATATTAATAATATTGGTAATATGAATAATACCATCACAATAACAAAATTATATTGGTATTATGTAATAACATATAGGTAGTTTGCAATACATAAATATTAAATTTGTTTTTACATTTGACATGTTTTCTCATAAGTTACTACAAGTAAGTACTAGTTAAGTTCACAAATGCTTTTGTTTAACTCTTGATTTTTGAATTAATTATAGATTCATAGAAAGTTTTCCCTACTGGTTACAGCTTACTTAATTTAGTATAATGTCAAGACCATGAAGTTTACATTGGTACAACATGTGTGTATAGTTGTATATAATCTTACCACTTTACATTTATAATTTTATTACAAGAATATGTAGTTCTTTGTAAATGGTAAAAAGGAAGGTACAGTTAAAATGCTAACATTGTATTATGGTTAACAACATATGTAAAAGTGAAGAGAATTCTTGATAGTTAACATGAAATAACCCTGTAAAAATTGTGCAAAATTTCATCTCGTACTTCTCCAGAGACATATGTGGATAGCATCTATACACTTGGGAAGATGCTTAATGTCATCATTATCTATTAGGTAAAGTGTAATAAATTGCCTCTACATATTTATGAAATAGTTAAAGTAAGTATAACTGACACTACCAAGTGATGGTGCTGATATGTAGAAACTGAAACCCTCTGACATCGATTGGGATTCAAAATGAACTGCCTTTTGAAAAATAGTCTGAAAGGTTCTTATTAAATCATATAAGTTATCATACCATCAACAATCCCACTTATGAATTTACTGAAGGAAATAAAAATTAATATTTATGCAAAACCTGTTAAATAATTTTTGTAGTGGTTTTGTTTCTGATCACCAAAATCTAGAAACAATCCAGTGTTTTCAACTGTTGAATGAATGAACAAATGGTTGCACAATTGTGCAATGTAATACTACTTAGCACTGAGAAGGAACAAGCTATTGATACCATGAACATGGATCTATGCATTGAAGGAATCCTGACTCATAAGGCTCCATACTGTACAATCCATTCTTACTACATTATAAAGAAAAACTGAAAAGGATGGAAAATGTGATTAGTGCCATTGACTGTTCTTGGGTGAAGTGGTTGGCCACAGAGGAATGCAAAGGAAATGTTTTGTCCTGGCAGAATTGTATATCTTGATTGTGATGGTGGAGGTTGAGTACTATTCTTTTGTTGAATTTTATAGAAGCGTACACATTACTCCACGTTAATTACATTACAATTAAAAAATTAAGTATCAAACTTAACGTTATTAGATTGACTTTGGAAATTACTAACTATACTAGTTGCTAGGGAGAAGGAAAGTGACAAAAGAAAAATAGGAAGAGAGGAAGTGAAAGTATAGAATGTAGGTTGTGGGAGAAAAAGAAATGCTTGGGGAAGTGAGAGCTAGAGTCCAGGTTTGTAAACATCCCTCTCCACACTTAGTGTTTACTCTCCTTCTGGACAACATTGGACTTTGGTGGGTAGAATCTTAGGGTTAGAAGGCTTTTCACATAGTTCGTGCTACACTCAAAAAGTTCTGATGTCAGGTAGCAATTTCTATAGCTAAAATTGTACTGCCAAAATCATTCCTTAGATACAATTTTGTTTTCTACGGCTTCATTTTTATAATTGTTATCTCATTGAGGATTAAGTGAGATATTTGTTACATAAGCATAATGGCTTGGCACTAAGTTTCAATAACACTGGTCAACAAATTTTTACAAAAGTCATATTACTAAAATAAAATTCGTCATTTCCTATCAATTTGTATGTGCTCAACACGAATATGACAGTCAAATTCTAATTTTGGCTCTAGTTTTTTTTGTAATCTGCAATAAATGTATGTTTATGTCATGAAATGCATGCCAATAGTAATAGGCCTATAGTTAATACCTGTAAAAAATCAAGTCATAGACTACTTCTTAGATTTCTTCACTAGTCTCTTGTACAGCATTCAGGAGCAATCAAAATGAGAGCTAATAAAAATTTTTCAGGGTTATATTCATGTTCAGCACACCAGGATACTACAGATTAGGGCCTTTTTAAGTCAGTAATTATCTCACTGTTGACCAGTGTAATTAGGGACATAAAGTGGTGATGTTGGCTACTATTTCATAGAAAAGAAGTCAGAGGTTTAAATTGTTAAATATTGGCAATAATTGAAGAGCGGTGTGGTATCTGGCCTCCTGACCCAAATCCTATGGTCTTTGCTACTGGGTTATACCATCCTTTAAGGTAGGTAGTTTTCTGATCTTCTCAAAGGGTGAAAACAAATGGAGGTATGTTAAAGTTCATTGTATACAGTACTTTTCATGAAAAATGATCCTCTCAGTCGAGGTATACTACCATATTTTTGTTTTGTTCTGTTTTCCTTCTCAGAGGACTTTCAATGTGTGCAGTACTATAAAATGCTGTCTGTATTACATAAGTCCTAGGGAGAAACAGTTTGCAAGAGAATGGTGGGGCATATTCTTAAATTAAGTTACAAGATTTTCTCATATGTCATTAGCCTTGTAGAGCCCATCAAACTCTAGTTCTCCCTTGCTTGGTGTCAGACCTGTTGGGAAGCCTTGACAAACATTTGGTATGTCAGAGAAAGCTAAAAGCCTCCGAGAAGTACACAGAGCCATGTAAATCTATCATGTAAATAAACTACACTAGTGGCAGATGTCTTAGAACTCTTAACTCACAGTGATGTGGGCACATGGGTTTTGTTAACCAGAAACAGCATTTTAACATTGACAGTTGTTAAAAAGACAGTTCTAGACGGGAATTTACAATCTAAAGAATTGCAAACTAAGCTTGCCTTCAAATGAAAAGACTGTCGTGCATCTTACTTTATAGAAAAGTCAGTTGTCATTTTTGTGTTTATTTACTAACATCTGACTTTTTTAATTCAATAAGTAATTTTTATATAACTTCTTCCTGAAAATTGCCCAGCATGAAAACTGGTTATAGAAAGTTACATATAATTTGGATTTGACCACTTTACTTTTATACTGTGAGTAAGTCTTAGAAAGTCCACATTATTGCCTTTGTAATTTACAAAAATACAGACACTTTTGAGGTATTCCAGGTACTGTATTAAATTCAGCATTAACATTTCACTTGTCTACCCTTTGCACTTTGAGAATAATTCTTAAGACCAAATGACTGTAGTCAGTAGTTTTCCCAAACATTTTGTGACTTGTTTTAACATTAGCAAATGAGCCTAACTGACCTCATTTCTTCTGTATAATCAAAATGCATGTTTTGCATGAAAAGAGTCTGAGGTTTGTTGTTTACAGAGGTCTTAGAACATCTGAATAAACCTTCTATCGTAAACAGTAATGAATGATTTCCATCCTTGAGAATGATGGTCTCCTTTCTCCTTGCTTTGTTAAACACAAGGATTTGCTTAACTTGCAAGAAACATGCCCATCATCTATGATGGTGGGCATGTTGTCCAATGATTGTTAGCCAAACAGTTCTGTATTCAATGTTTGACCATTGTCACCCAAAACAAAACCTAGAGCTTCATACCTCTGTGCATATAGTAAGGTAGCTACAATTCCTTCTGTCTCTGCTGTGTTATTTATGCTTTGCATTTCTTTTTGAATTCAACTGACCTGCTTAACCTGTTTGACCCAATTAGGAAGAATAAACTAGCTGGTGGAGAAGAGATCCGTCCTCTAACTCATTTTATTTAGTCATTATGAAAGATTTTTGTTTCGGCAATAAATTAAATTGGGGGGACAGTGATTTGTCTTAGTAGCCTTAAAATAAGTCAACCCTCATTTGTTCGGATTCACGGGAAGGAGCAACAGCAGCACAGTTCAAGGGATAGGACTTAGATTTGTCGCATGTGTGCCCTTTGGCCATGCCATGTGTCACTCAGCAGTTCTGTGCATTCTGTATTTCAGTTTCCTCTTTGGTAGGCTCTGTTCTAGGCACCCTTCTGTGATAAAACAACAGTAAAAACAATAAAGCAGAATTTGCTCTCATGATGCTTTATGCTAGGCATTATTCTAAACCATTTTTAGTGCACTCAGATGATTTTAAGAAATTTTAGATAAATAATAATCTATTTAAGATATATATAAGTGCCTGAGCTGGAATTAAATTTATCTGTATCACGCAGAAACCCTTGCTCTTTGCACTAAAATTTATTAATGTCTGATATAGTGGTCTTTTGATATTTATAATACATTGTACTTTCTGGAGTAGACTAGGAATCTATCCTCAGCAGCAGCAATGATAATGAAGGCTCACTGTGAGAACTACAGTCAATAGGAACTGGGCTGTTCCTTGCCCCCCAGCTGCCCTTCCCACCTTTATTTAAGAGGCTGTTTGTCATCCTAGATGGGAACAGCCAGCATCATCACAATAGGTCCTGCTTGAAACCGTCCATGGAGTTTTCCTAAGATTTGTCACCTGTCGTTTCCCTTGGTATTTTAGGACATTGTGCTCTGCTATGTTAAATTTTGTTTGTTAATTTAAAGTGTGGATATAGTTCTCTCTTTTGATTGGTATATTTTCCCAAGATATATTTTGGAATCTCCCTTTTGTAATTGAGTCCAACATCTATCCTGTCCTAACTTTAAAAATTGTGACTGAAATAAAAATTTTTCCAAGGTGCATCAAGTAAATGGTTTTGATATATCCTGGGGTCACCTACTGTAGCATGGAGGCATTTTTATAGGAGTCTTAAAGCTGTTAATTCTCCAGCACATCACAGGCCCAGAGGCTTGTTTCCTGGGGAGTCTACTTTGTATTTCTCAGCCTGAATCCTGCCTTTCTATAGTACATCAAAGCAACCGAACATATTTTGAATTTTGGTGAAACGATCACTCATTCATCAAATTTCTGTCTGGGTGATCCATGTTTTTGGAAACAGATGTGGGGAAACCAGGCTGACAGATGTTGAAAAGGGACCTGTTGCTGAGGCTCATGTTATCACACATGCTGTAGGAAGACAGGTCTTTAGCATTCTGAACAGAACACCTACAGTCTGGTGAATTAAAGATGCTGTTGGCATGGCTTTTGGATTAATCTTTGTAGTTTGATTTGCTTGCTTTGGAGGTAATTAAAAATTGTTGTTCTCTCCTCCCACTGATTAAAAACAAAGGTAAGTCTGAGATGGGGGTAACATATGTCATAGTGGTTAGTGAGATATAGTAGTGTTTTGTGCTGGATATTCTTTTTCATAGGCTGCTCAGTACTAGGTATCATCCACGTAATTCTTCAACAACTCTTTAAAGTTGATATCGTTATTTCCACTTTTCACTTGGTAAAACTGAAGATTTTGATTATTTGAGCTCAAAAAGCCACTGAAGTAGCAGAACTCCTTACTCTGAACCTCAGTGCTGCCTGTGTTATTTCCAGAGTACAGTGGAATCAAGCATACCATGGAGAAAGCAGGGTCTCTGACTCACCTTTAAACTGCATCTAGACCCCCAAGTCTCTCATCACAAGTCCTGGGTCCAGCAGTATAAGAAATCAGCCCATTAAGTCAACATAGTGAAACACAGTTTCAGTGTGCCAGAACAGTCACCCTAGGGAGAAAAGCATCTATACTCACTGTTCACTTCTGTGTCTTGTTCAAATCAACCAGAGCCATGACAAAAGAACACAGTCAGCAGATACTTGGGCTATTTTATTTATTTATTTGTTTGTTTATTTATTTATTTATTTATTTATTTATTTTCATCTAATGTACTTTCCCTCTCCTGGGATCTCTCCTTTTGTAACTGAGTCCACCATCTCTCCAGTTATAGCCTCAAAAAATGTGATTGGAATAAAAATCTTTGGGTTTTTCAGTTTCCTCAGCCAGCAGATACTTGGACTCTGAGCTCAGGGACCTCCAGTTTCCACATATGAGTATCTCAGGCACAATTGGAAGGGGGAGATAAGTTTTCAACATGTTTATTAAATTCCTGCCAATAACATTTCCTCATAAGTCATGCTTTGATGAGAAAAAAGAGAGAAATTATATAAACAGAACATTCCCAGTTACTTAAAAATGAACAGGGAAAAGACTTGAAAGAAATATGCTATGTAATTGTTGCCTCTGGATGGCAGAATATTGGGTGACTTAAAAAAATTTATACAAACTGTTTTGTAATTTGCATCTTTTCTACAAGAAGATTTGTATTACTTGTAAAATCAAAGGGAAAAAAATAAAGTTAAAAATCAGAGGAAATGTTATTTAAATACCTAAGACGTGGTCTACTGACCCCTATAGCAGAGGTCGGAGACAGGGCTCTAGCAGAGCATCCATGAGTGTCCCCCTTTTGTCTTGACTATAAACTTCCTGAGTCATCTTTTTCTTTTCTGATTTTAGACACAATTTTTTTAGTAATGGTCACAATTCCAGATTCATTTTCTCCTTAATGGTGCCTTTCAACATGAAAGATTTCCTTCTGATGGCTTTGTTAGTAATTTTCAGGGAATACTTATTTTACTTGAAAGATCTATATTTTTTATGATTCTCATTATTCTTTGTTATTCTAAAAGTTTGTAGTTCAATTAAACTGTATATAAATTGCCCTTATCCTTTTCTAGAGCTTCCAAATTCAAGAAATAACTTTCACTCAAAATATACTAAAATTTCTGTCTTTGCTTACTGTGTTCTTAATACTCTGAAATTAAGCTCTGTCAAACATAATATGCTTTTGGAGGCCTTTACACCAAACCCATGTTTGATGATTCACTAGGACTCCTCATAAGACTCAGCATATCAGTTATTACAGCTGTGGTGGAGGATCCAGAACAGTCAGCAAAGGGAGAAGTCTCATAGGGACGAAGTCTGAAAGAAACCAGTGCAAGTTTCCAGAGTCCTCTTCCAGTGGAGTCACATAGGACTCCCTAATTCTCCTTGGAACAAGTTGTGGCAACCAGAGAAAATGGTTAGAGAATTGGCACCTATGGTTCTTATTGGCAACTGATCATACCCTTTGCCTGTCATGTAACTAAATTTCAGATTCCCAGAAGGAAGACAATTGCTCAGCATAAACTATGTTATTTGCATTATTAAACACATTAGACACAGTGATCCAGTCTTATCAGGGAGTGGTGGGGGGATCCCTTCCAAAATCCAACTTCTGTATCGACCAAGTTATGCAGCATCTAAATGGGCTAGCGTTGTCATCAGAATTTTTCAGGCCTGCTCTGTTACCTCTTTTCTACATAACGTCAATAAAAAGTTAGAAAGATCCATTCACGTCAGAGGTAAAAATGACTTTACTAGAGTAAAGAGAATGGCCCTGATATGTCCATTAACTTAGAGGAGTGACTTTGGACATCTTTTCTCTAGTTTTCACTTCTGTAACATATACTAGTGCTTTGCTCACTACAACTATGTGGTCCTATGTGTTTTTTAATATTTTTTTACATCATCAATTTTAAACTGGAGTACATGTATCTCTCCTAGAGGTACAATGCAGTGATAGCTCTGAGAGAATTAATTTCCAGACCCTCAACTTTTATATATAGTCTTTCCTCATATTGACCTGTACAGGAATGAACTTTGAGAGGGGCTGTTAGTTTTTCTTTCCCACTACCCATTTTGGCTTTACAGTACAGATACTGTACTTTCAGGTAAACAGAAAGACAGATTCTGAGGACCAGTCTTGAGAGAGCAAAGCAAAGAGAGACTTTGTAATAAATACTTAGGAGGATAACACATTGTTTCTTCTAGACCATGAATTCATTACAAAATTTTAGACCTTATCTACAAGCTGTTTGCTGAAATTGTGTTCTCTTCCTTGAACCATGCATGTCACAGCTTCATACCCATACTCCCAACTGTTTTGCAGGTAGAAACTCAATGAAGGTGTAGGAGCAGAAATAGCAAGTTTAACTCCCAGGCTTTGTTCTTATACATCTGCACATGCTCTCTTCCCTAGGCAAAGGCCATAGAACCCAGTGTTGAGAGGACAGAACTTTTGTCAACACAAGTCCCTGAATACCCCACTGAAGTATTTGCCAGCGCACCACTGTTACATGAGCCAGAAATGAATTTCTGTTGTGTTTGAGCCATTATATAATTGGGGCTTTTATTTTACCTTAATGCTCTTGTATGATTGTTTCTTAGAATTATAGTTCAAAAGTAAGATATTTGATATTGGGGATGCATATAACGTGCATTTTTTATTTTAAAAGTGAATTCAGATATTTTCTGATAGAAAATAAGACTTGTGCACATTGGTTTGAAAATGCGGACTCCCTTTGTTGATTGGGTTAGATGCGTGTCAGACATTTCACATAAATTAAGCTGAATCTGAAGTTCCAAATATTGACAAAAATATTTTTTAAAGCACATGCATAATTATATTTAATGCATATGTATAAATATTATATTTAAAGCACTTGTATAATTGTATGTATAAAAATATTTTTAAAGCACATCCTGTGCTGGAATATAATATCCTTTACTTCTTATTAATCTTAAAATTATAAAATAAAATTGATATGTATTAACTTTAACATGCAAGTATGTACAAGTTTTCCAAAATTATTTTGGGGCATTATAAGCAAAAAACATTTGAAGATCACTAGTACATAAAAGTGAACATTTAGCAAGCAGTTTAAGTGAGTGTTGATTGACCTGATAAGTAAACAGGCAGTTTAGTTATTCACTTACATAAATGAGCTAAATGTCCAGGGCAAATCTAAAGTAAATGACAGAGACTGATGCTACATCTTGAACAACTGCTGTTGTAAGTCTTCCAAATTACCCTCTTAAAATATTTGTAGATTCTCATCAGGCAGGTGAATGGAAAGGTTGAGTAAGTGATCTTTCTGTAAGGAACATATGCGTGGGGGATTACTTCACTTAGTGCTGCCAGTAAACCTGAAATTTTATTGTTCCTTTTCCTTCCCTGAATCTCTTTTATGTGCCAAGGAGACACATAGATATGGGATGGACCTTGGGACCTGGGCCAACTGTTTGTAGGAAGGAAATTGAAGAATAACTAGGTGACTAAAGTGCTAAAGGAAGGACTTAGTCTAACAGAATGCAATTTCCTGAATTTATGATTTGGCAGGCCTGGTGCCCACAGGGTTTTAAATAACATAAAGGAAACAAACCTACCTGTGCCCCACATAGCATACCAAACTCACTACAAACAAAGAATAGCAGGGAGATGGATACCTGAACTGTTGTCCTCATGTAGATATGTAAGAGATCAGAGGAAATCATCAAATCTCACAGGTGTTACTACACCATTGACTAAAAGTGTCTCCAGGAGTATGTCCCTGGCATTCATCCACTTTGAAGAAACTGGCAACCATAAATGCCAGGACCACACCTGGCCCTTCTGTTGAAAACATAAAACACTTCATGGGCCCAGATCCAGCAGAGATGATGGAGAAATCTGGGAAACAGAATAACTGCACTGCATGAGGAAATAGGAAGACAGATCTCTTTATATTGATGGAAAGAATTCTTTGGGTCTCCAATGTCTGCAAAACAGGGGTCTAATGCTTTGAAGATGAGTTCAGAGTGGCAAATGCTAGATAGTAGACCATGTGCAGGTAAGGAACAGCATGTCAGAATCTCAAATGTGGGGGGAACTAGCATCCTAAATTTCTCATGTTCCTTTAGAAATTACATGAGAGCAAATTGCTGGCTGAAAGGGATCTTTGGGGGGAAAAATACCTAATGGTTGGTGGATGATGTTTAGACAATAATAGGTCCTTTCTGTTTGGCCTGCACTTTGCCCTGTGAATGCTATCATGCATGGTGGCTCTGAGGAGGTAGTCATCCTTTACTGGAGATTCTTTCATTCCTCCTGGTCAGATACTGTACGATCTGTTCATCATTGCACCACTAGAGCCTCTTGTGGGGTTCAGTTCCATAATCAGGAAAGATATAAATGATGAATGGATACACCAGTAATAAGGTTTCTCTCTAGCCTAGCCCACCAGAATGACACAAAGGAATGCAGGCCAATGTTGCAGTGGGAATAGTGCGTGCTTATCCAAGTTTCATTTCAGGATCTCTCGCAGTTAGGATTCAGGAGGAGTTAAGAGAGTCCAGTAGCATTATTACTGATGCTGTGATCAAGATAAGACCCTTGATCACTCACCCTCACTGGATCTTCCAGAGTCTTGCAGTTCAGGTCCTATCTGGGGTGATTGTGGAAATGATAGGGCTTTCCTGCATCCATCTGCAGAGAGGTAGAGCTCTGACTGCTCCCCACCAAGCTGCGAGCCCCAGGGAACCTCACTGGGCCATGAGCTGTCCTTTTCTGGCTAGAGTCTGCTTTGCTCCTGCAGCTCTGTCTGCTGACTTGACACTTCATCTTGAGACTACTGGGCTGTCACACTCAACTCCAGATCTCACACTGCTTTAGAGCCACTTCCTTCAGGGCAGGAAGCTCTACTGGGAATAAAAAATGAAACAGGCAATTTTGTCAAAGCATTTGCAGTAACAAAACAGAGAGCTGACAGTAGGAGCTTATGTCTGTTGTTCAGTAGAATGAACGATCAAGTTGTAGGCAATAAAAGAAAATTGTCGGATTTAGAAAAGATGATAAAATATAGCACCAAACATTAAAGGTTTTTTCTTCACTTAGTATTTGCTAGCCATTTTTTAAGGGTTTAGTCTCAAGCAGAGATGTGTTTGTTTGTGTGTATTTATGTAATATATATATTTAGACTATGTGGATGTATGTTGGGGAGAGGGTTGGTAATATTTACTCTGGTTATATCTTACTTCAGATTAGCATTTCTATGCAAAGGACAGAACACCAGGAGGGATCTTGTCCTAAATCTGCCGCTGGTTATGAAATTTTAGGCAAGGAATTTAAACTCTAGGTGTCTAATATTATTTGCTACCTGTAAAATTAGGTAGTCATATCTAACATCCAGAGGCATAAGGAATATGAATTATTGCACACAAATTGCCTTAGGCAAATGAGACAAGGTGGTATCAGTTAAATGGTAAAATTGTTAGACAGATTATGTTCCTTCCATATCTTCTGTGCTCTCAAGGTAGAGATAAGAGACGTCTAGCCACTATACCTCTATGAGAATTTTGGTCCAAGCCTCTAAGGTTGTTTTTTTTTTTTCGGTTAGGAGAAGATTGAATGAGTAAAAGCTTTGTGTAGAGATAAGATTATAAAGCTTTGGAGAATTGTAGGAAATATTAAATTGATGCTCCATGGTATGAAAGAACAAGAATTACTCAAATTATCACCTTTAGATCCCTGTAATCAAGTGTCTAGCAAAGACAAGACTTGTGTGACCAAGTATTTGCTGCCATAGAACATTTTAGTGAAAGTAAGGAATTTAATGGAGTTAGTTGGTTGCTTCTAACATGCTGGGGGACTTAGGGAAAGAAAATGATGAGCTTGGGGCTCAGGTAATGACCTGTGTTGCTACTAAACCGAACCTGCAGGAACCACTGCATGGTGCCACCAGCTCTCTGCTTTCCCATCTGTGAGGATGGTGTAGCTCAGAAAGGGGCTTTTCCCTCAACCTGGGTCCCAGATTAAAGAAGAGCTGGAGCAGAACCACAGCTGACATTCAACATGAGGAATTAACAAACATTTTGTGTGGTTAGGCACTGAAATTTTATTACTAGAACATAAAGGATGGTTAATATAAAATCTGTTATGTTGTGCTTTTGGAAAATGCCATACTATGACCTACTATGTTCATAGGCTTATTCTTTAATAACTGTTCCAAGCATTGATTATGTTTTCATGCCACTACCATAAGTGATCTTATATATTTTAAACAACTCTTCCACTTAGGAGCTGTGTGATCTTGGTGGAGTTCCAAGTTCCAATCGCTTCCCTGTGCCTCAGTGTCTTTATCTATAAAAATGAGGATATTACCATTGCCCACATTGAGTTTAGAAGATTAAGTGAATAGTGTGTGTAACACCCTCACAGCAGTATCTGACATGATGTAGTAAATTTTTACGTACTTACCATATTCCAGGTTCTGAGCAATTATAAGTGTGTATAAGAATGAGTAAGAACATATTGGCTCCAGTGTTTCCAGAGCTCATAATTCTAGAAAGGAGGGATATTAAACAAATAATCAATTATGAAGAGGCATCGTGCCCCTTAAATATCCACCAGGAAGACTAACCTAATTTGAATAGTCAAGAATGATGACCCTGAAGGAATAACATTTAAGAACTACAAAACGAGTAGGTGTAGCCTAGCTGAAGGGTAGGGACTGCTAGATTGGTTATCTAGATAAAGAAAGATATATATTTAAGGACTTTGAGAGTTGAAGGAGCGAGCATGTAGAGAACTGAAAGAAGCCAGTGTGGCAGAAGCAGAAAGGGGCTGAGGTCACACAGGATAAGTAAGGGACCCTGGAGAGGGCTGGTAGAAAAGAGAGTGATGGCCTCCCCGGGAAGTCTTGGCCATTGTGTGACAGTCTTCTTCAGGCCTCAATTCCCACATTTCTAAAATAAATTAGTTCAGTTCCAAAAAGTCCTATCCTAGGATTTTTATTTTCCTTTGTTTTTTTTGTTTCAAAGAGTCAATGAGATTTTGTCAAAAGTTGTTTCTAGTAAACTAATTGCTTAGAGAGAACAAAGAGGAACAGCAAAAAAGAGAGGGAAAAGAGGCTCTTTCTGGTCTGATGCTTAACCTTACTTTTACACTGTAAAATGTGGAGTGGTGATGACTGACTTGAGTGATTCCGGGTCTTGGATGACATTTCATTTTGTTTGCAGATGGCATCATAGTGAAAACTCCTGCTAGACACAGAAAGGTGGGAGTTTGGGGTATGGTCCAGTACCAACCTCTGTGCATGGGATTGTGGGATTTTTTCTTTGTTTGTTTCCTTTTTTTCTGTTGTGTTTTTCTTCTCAGACTGCATGGTGGGATAATCTTAGCATTTATAGAAAACAGTGCTTCCCCACTGGGCTTATATGTTAACTACTCTTAAAGTGAATGGAGCATGTAGTGGTGGAGAAACTCAGCTTTTTTTCTTTTTCTTTTCTTTTCTTTTTTTTTTTCCATTTTAAAAAGTCATATATCTCTAGTAGATTTGAATTCCACAGCAAACAAGAACTTTTAGAAAATGATCTCAAATTGGTACATAGTTCTGTGTTTCAAAACTCCAAGTCCCTAATTGTGAATTTCTGAGCCCACACAGGATTTGGGAGGGGTGTCCTCATCTATACTGATTGCTGCAATGCTTGCATGAGATTAGATACTGCCCTATTGAATAAATATGCCTTCTGTCAGAGAAGGGATAATTATCTACATTTTGTGCTGTGTGTCTCAGTGGAGTCTTTATAGACAACTAAGGCTAGTGGAGACAGGAGAGTGCGCTTGAGTATAAGGTGCTCTAAGACAGACATCCACCTCACTCAGTTCTAGTCCCTCCTTGCCCAGCCAGCCACACTGCCCCAGGGAAGTAGATGTTGTGCAGGGCTACCTGCTCTCCCTTTATTAGCATAAGCTACTGTCAGAGTGCTCTTGTCCTTGGACTGCAGAATCTCTAGCAGGTACATCTGAAGTGAGCTCTGTATATCCCTCTTAAGGATAGGCACAAGAGTAGGCTCTAATGGTACTGAGAGCCCCTGCTCCATGTTGGAAGAACTTTGGCATGCCAAACAGGAATCCTGAAAAGTACTGGTGTTATAAAAATAGGAGAAAAAAAAAAAGAATTAGTGTAGTAGTGTAGTACCTGGGTAACAGGTATATTGATATTTTTACAACTTGGGTGGCTCCTTTACTTTTGACAAAATTGAAAGAATACCCAAAGGATGTCAGCTGGTAGTGATGTCGAATGACTGGTGTGTATTTAGGCATTTACTTGGAAAGAGCTCAAAAGAATTGAGAACCTTTGCTGCAACAAAACTCTTCTGCTCCATCCACTATTTAAGGTGAATGCTCTTTTTTGAAAAGCAAAACAAAATAATACCACCAAAGTTTAAATGACATGGAAAACCTGTTTCACCCTGGTAGTCTGAAATATATGTATACACTCATAAATTACATAAAATCATTTAAAATTTTTATTTACCTAGTTAAGAGAGGCATATCCAAAACCATCGATTTTTTTGCTTTAATAATTAGTAATAATACATATGTAGCTGATTGATACATTTGATCAATTATAAACTAAAAGTAAGTGTAATGATTTTTTAAACTAGATGATTTTTTTAAAGACTTATTTATGCATACAAGCTGGGTTACAGGCCAGAGGCGTCGGGTGGCGAGAGGGTTCACCAGAGACAGTGTGGGGAGCAGAACAGGCAGATTGACGGAAACACACTGCTGATGGGAGCAGCGGGTGAGGCAGGAGAGGTCTGCCGCGCCATGTGTGAACCTCCCCAGCCGGCCGTGGAACTCGTGTTGCTGCTTCCTACAGCTTCACAGCTGTAAGAAGTTAGGCATCGCCTAACTGCTGCACCACCAGGGAGACCCTAGATGATTTTTTTAACTTGGAGTCTTATACTATATTAAAATATGAAAGCTCAATTACTATGCATATTTTTGTTACAGAGGTTTATGGTAGAGTGGTTAAAAAGGAATTTTGATAATAAAAGTCTCTTGTCTAATAAAGTTCTGTGGGGAATGTGGAGTAGAGCCAATATAAGTTAAAGAGAAAAGGGAACACTATACAATCTGTTAAAGAAGAGCTTTTTTTTTTTCTTTTAAATGGGTAATAGAGGGCCTCCCTGGGGGTGCAACGGGTTATCACAGCACTGTGGAGTGGTTGGCGGCTGTGGTGCACGAGTTCAATGCCCTGGCAGGGAGAATCTCACGTGGCAGGCAGACCTCTCCTGCCTCGCCCACTGCTCCCCTCAGCAGTGTATTTCAGTCGATCTACTTGTTCTACTCCCCACTCTGTCTTTGGTGAGCCCTCTCACCGCCTCACACCTCTGGCCTACACCCCAGCTTGTATGCAAAAATAAAAAATAAATCTTTTAAGTAAATAACTAAATGGGTAAAGGGGTTATCAAATCGCTATGCGACTTAGAGATATGTGTTTCATTTCTAAAGGTCAGTTAATATACAAGAATTCTAACTTTCAAATTATTTTAGGTTATGATGAGAAATTTTAAATGTCTACTTAAAATTATGCAAGAGAACATGATTTTCAAAATTCTGTCTGCTTCACCATCACAAAGTGGGTTAGTTTGCGATGCTGTGGTGATTTCCAAATCTGTCTTACATTGTTCATACAGATTTCTGGACTCTTATTCACATCTTTGAATCAGAAGTTCTAGTTGAGGGGAATGTGTTGATATTTTTAACAGAATTCCCTGATTCCCAGTGATGCTGGTACAGCCAGTCCTGGTACAGCTAGTCAAAGCTGCCTGTGTCCACTTGGCTTCTACTTCGAAGCTTGTAGCCCCTGTACTTCATGGAAAGTACTCATGAAGTGGGGTTGACAATCTACCAACAGGTAAGTGGTGCCATTTCAGGCATCAGATCGGAAGGAAACATGAAGCCAGAAGTTCCTGGGGTGTCGAGGAGAACCTAGAACAAAGACCGTTGTTTGTTTTTGTTTTTGTTTTTTCATTAACTTTGAGGGGGAGGTTCACATCCCCTCCTTGAATGAACTTATCCAAAAACTGAATTTTTGAACTCTCCTTTAATACCCTTCAGGTTTTTTGTTTGTTTGTTTTTTTGTTTTTTGGGGTTTTTTTGCAGTTTTCTGAGACTTATTAATCAGGATTAACATTGACCCAAGATCTGCCTGAAATCAGTCAAAAGGCACTGATTTGTAAATGATTTAACTTCCAGAATTTGAGTCATCAAAAATTCAGAAGCAGTCAGTGATTTCTAATCATATTTCTGGCTCTTTTGATCATGAAGTTTTCTCAGGATGTGAGATGTGGCTACTATATTAGGCAGTATGAAATAGTCTGAGGGTTTGACTTAGTGGACTAGATTTGCTACACATTGCTAGGGGTGCATTGTCTTTCTCTATTCTTCATTTTTTGTTGCCGTTGTTCTTCAAATTTGTTGCTGTTTCCGGTGTCTTAACAAGATAAATGAACTAATTTAAAATATTTTCCATGCCTCATCTGTCCACTCCACAAGCTGTCATTGGGCTTGGATTAGGAACTTGCATGCCAGCAGTCCTCAGCTGGGAGTACTGTTATTGTGAGAAAAGAATGTAATTTCCATAGCAGCTTGGAACACCTTTGCAAGTGTGCTTTTCCATTCTTGAAGGATTGGGTAAGAAAGTTGATATTTGGTAGAGCTTCTAAAGCACGCTGGCCTGACTTAAGTCATTATGTATTTTTTTAATTGAAGAGGTGGCGGAAAACTTTTAAGAATAGAAGATAGGAAAATAATTTAACATGAGTTAAAAACCAAAACAGAAAGAAGAAATATACTAGAGTTATTAAAATTGAGAATTTAAAAATTGAAATTGAGGAAGTTACTGTTTTTCTGTGAGATATTTCATATTTTAATGTATCTTTTGGATTGAATAATTTAAAAAACTCTTAATGCGTTTAATTTAATTAAATCCATGGATGCAATTGTAATGGAATTGTCACAGGCTTATTACTCTTTACAGTCACTCAAATTCATCATATATTCCTCTGTAGCAAATTTAAGGGAAGACTATGTACAGAGCATCATAGTGACACACAATGTTAAGGCATTTCCATCCTCTTTGGCATCTGGATCAAATTTTTCACAGTATTTATTTAGTGGCATTTGTAGAGGAAGCAGAGTGAAAGAAGTGATAAGTTGGAAAGCATTTTTACTGTTTCTGAGATAGTACAGACAGGTTCCTTTTGGATTTTCCTCAACTTTTTTCTACTTAATAATACATTTTAATGAGTCTTTGGGGGAAAGTCATAACTTTACTACACTGCTTATCGCTGCTGCCTGCTCACATGACACAATACTCTTGTGAGGTATAATATTAAAATCACCTCTGGCTAAAAGTGGATTTTGGCTTTTGGCCTAACACTGAGCAAATAGCCTTTCCAGTCCAAGTTAAATGTTCCCATAAGCTCCTTAAAACCAAATTTTTCTTGTTGAAAAAAAGTCACCAAATTTAATTCCCAAAGGTTAGGGTTTGGAAGCTGTTTAAATCTGACTTTAAGAAAGTCCTGCTTTTTACTGGGTTGGCTTTCTTTGCAAATATTTGGTGAATACGTCTTTGCTAGGTTTGGATTGAGGGAGTCAGATTCTCTCAAGAGATATTGATCATCCATTGGATGGGTTCAGTTCCTTCATCTGAACTGTGACTTAAAGCAGAATGCAGCTTTCTGCCTTGTCAGGCAGAGCCTCTCTCAAGCTCCATCTTTGGGCTTGATTGTTACTGTCCAGATCTCTAAACCCTATCCAGCTTGCTCCTAAGGCAAGTAAGCAAGACCCGGCTTTTTATGGTTTCCCCAGTAGGTTCCCCTCTCGGTAAATGAAAATTTGATAGATGCACTTACAACTTCTTCAGAGCTTTCTGTGGAAACTTGACAAGAAGATTCTTTCTCCTAAATATTTTAACACACTGTTTTAAAAATAACATTTACCTCTTCTAGGACCATTTTTGACAGTGGCATGTAGTAGTTTTATTTTTATTTTATTTGAAAACATCATTTGGGGTTTAAAAAAAAAATTATCTCCACAGCTTGTTATCAGCAGGAAGGATAGGCATTCTTGGATGGATGGAAGGTTTAATGGTGAAAAGATTCAAGAAGCTATTTTTGTGATAAAGAATTTCTTTGCATTTTTTCCTCTAGTCGAGTAAATTGCTTGTGGGGTTTTGCTAAGAAAAATAATCCCTCTGGTGCTGCTCTTAATTTGATCAGGTTTAAAATGTTTTCAGAGGGGTTAAGCTTCCTTTGCATTAGTGTCTGGTGTGGGCAAATAAAGGAATGACTTGAGAATGGGCTAGATTTTTTTATTTTTATGGTGCATCATTAGTCCTTCCCACAGAAGACTCAGTATAGGGAGCTATTCAAAACAATGGCACCATTTTTTTTGGCTTTGAGGTCTCTGCTGTATCCCCTTGACCCCAACTTGTAGAACTTCTAGGCATATTTTTCTTTGACTCATAAGAATTTATGTTTTTCTGTAATGTATATCCAATGTATGCAACTGTCACTTTCCAAAATAGGCACACATCACAATATCGCCCCACACTCAGGAGTTCTCATACATGTATACTGATCACCATGCTTTATCGGCAAGAGGAAGAATTGTTACTCCTGTCCTTGTTTATTCGGTAAAAGTTTGTAAGATAAACTGTAATCCTGATAGGATATAGAAGCATTTTATGAGCAGGTGTGCCAAGTTGTGAAAACCATCGTAAAACCTAAAACTTAGGGGGTGGGGAAAGCACACAGAATTCAAAAATCTCCACTGTTTAGGGACTCTGTTTTTAATCTCATACTCTGCTGAATTCATGAATATTTCAAGGCAGCCTGAACAGGTGACTTTTTCTTCCCTGGGGGCTCTCAGATAATTGTCGCTGGAAATTTCAGTTTGTCACTTTCATAGAAATGGTTTTAACCCAATACCAGTCCAAAGTGAAGGTCTGAATTCATTTGAGAGAAGTGTGAAAATTATGTGTGTGTGTGTGTTGTGTGTGTGTGTGTAACATGTGGGTAAACTTCACATAAATCTAGTAATAGAATAGTTTTTCCACCTCACTAATACAGATGTTATTTTGTTTTTACTTTTTTTTTTAACTAAAACACTTCTCTTATCATATAAATCATATAAATTGTCTTCCCCCCAGAGGAAAGCAGAAATTCATCCTCCCTTTAAGAAAGGTCTGTGAGCCCAGATGTTTTCATGTATTTTGATGTAGTGCTACATATCTGAAATTTTAGTGACTTATCTAAAAAATAGTTTATCACGTGGTGCCAGATAAGGCCAAATTAGAACACTTGGTACAGATTAGTTTGAGAAGAGTTGCTTGCCCTACCTACATAGGGCTCCAGCCACAGTGTCAACAGTGGGGCTACAGTGTTTTGTAAACATTTGTTTAGATATCACACTCTTTGCCCCTTGGCAATACACTCCCCTGAGAACCAGTGTGATCTGATTTTCTTCCCCATTTGTGTGGAGCACTGAACCAACCTCTTGTGCCTTTTGTTTTAGCCACCTGAAAGGAACTGATGTATTATATTTTCCCATTCTCCAATTTCATTTTTTCTCCTCGTCTTTTAAAGAAAATAGCAACAATGACCAGATTTGTAAAGCCTTTTATGTTAGAAAGCCTTTTGGTATCCATTATCTCATTAGTCTAATAGTGATCCATGAAGTACAGCTATAGCAACTGAGACTCAGAGGCACAGCGTATCTTCTCTGGGTACCCTGCCCCATGGGAAGGTTGAAACTCAGACTGCTATCTCCCTCAGTACCTCTAGTCTGGCAGGCAGGGTGAGGACATTTGAGTCAACTTGAAAATTGCTCAGATGACAGTGAACTTCATGAGCCCCAAGATGTTGCTTTCACTGTAAAAATATTGGAGTTCTTTAGTTCTTCTTTCTGTTTCCTCATTTTCATTCATCTGGCCAGGGGAATTTGGGAAGGATTCCAAAAATGTTTTTGTTTTTAATTTACTCTTGAAAAGTACTGCTTTGGCCTCAAAATTGTAAGACAAAAATACATATAATATACTTGGCATTAGACAAAAGCATTTTCTATTTTACTGCCCTGAGCCTGCATTGACTCCTGTTGCATGGAACAGCTAAGGACTCTTCACAGATACTGAGGCCCACACCCAGGTGAAAGAGAGGTATGTAAACGTCACAGTGAACTGGATTATCTTCATCTTTTTCAAAAGTAATGTGAATGATGGAAGGCCACACTTCAGTTTTAAGATTGCCAATGAGCCATAATATAAACAGTACATGTTTTTTCAAGTGTGAGCAAGTTCTTTTACACATCTGCTTGGGTAATTCACTGATCTGTTTGAAAAGATCTCAGAGAAATGGAATTTTTAAATATTGAGAAAATTCCATTAAGAATTGGAGAATGGAAAGCTCATTATGAAAGCTACGCCAAGAATAAGCAAGATGTCACCTAGCATCAGAACAATATTTACTTGTAATCGAAATGAATTTTTAAAGGAGTTAATATTCTCACCCATTGGCTGCAGTGTTAATTGCCTAAGTAGCCTCATACCTGTCTGAGATTGGTCAGCTAATTTTTTCATGACAGAGAAAGACATTGTAGATATTATCAATAGGGCATTTTCATTTTCACTGAAAAAAAATCTGCATGTTTGGAATTACCTTATTTCTCAGTTGTAGTTGCACCTTCTTTTTCTGACAGGCTTATGGCTAGTTAGACAAATAGTCCCAGTGTCTTTGGTGGGAGCAAATCTGACAGTTCTGAGACTGTATTAGGGGAGAAATAGCTCTAAAGATATCATGACTCACTCTCTTAAATTATTTATTGTAAAAACAATAAAACAGCAAGCTGAAGAGAGAAAAAACCTCCAGATTCTACTAATCTAAACATAATCTTCATTTTTGCTTTTTCACTGAAATCTCTTTTCACTTGTTGCATAATAACCACTGTATTCATGGTGATTGTTAACATATTTAACTGCGCTCCATCAAGTTCAAAGCTCTTTGGTTTCAGGGACTCCTTTGACAGTCTTTGGTAAAACCTATGTGATATTTTTTTTAGACAAATGTTTTAAAGTATTTAAAATAAGAGACAGAGGATTACAAAGGAAGCAATAATATTGATGCACACTTATTAAAATATTTTTAAAAATTAGTTTGTGACACAGTAACAACTGTGTTTTTCTTTCAGTGCCTTAAATAACAAGATGTGGCACATACTTAGTTACATTTCTGGGTAATTGTGTGCATACTTATTTGAAAATAGTGTGGATCTGAATGTAGAGGGCAGGGGGAAGGCAGTTAAGGAATTTTATACCTGATTGTCTCTAATATCTGGGGCAGGAGAGGCTCGGTTGTCTTTAGAATGTCAGGAGTCAGGCCGGAGTTAGAAAGTGGTTAAGTTTTAGAACAGATTAAGCAACATTAATTTTTCTTTGTCTCAGGAATAATGCAGAACCTCTTATTTTAGTTCTTTTAACGGTGGGTGAGAACAACTTCATGAGGGATAGTTGTCATCCTTACCTGATCAGTGAAGCAACTAAGCTTAGAGAAGTTGCCCACAAAGATAATGGAAAAAAAATATTGGCTATTTATTTACTAGTATTCAAAGGAAATCCACTTAAATAATCCAGAAGCAATATCCTGATTGGTAATGCAGTACAGGGCCATAATGAGGGCAGTTAGCATTCAGTCCCAAGCCTTTGATCACACCCCTTTTTAGCCACCTTTTCTCCATTCCCTAATGGGAATTGGGAAAGATAAAAAGAATTTCTCAATAACCCTAAGGCCTACTTGAGCTTGGAAAACCCAAATTTGCCTTCTTCTAAAAGACAACTCCCCAAACAGGTAATTTTTTTATCCTGTAGTGAACATATTAGAAACCTGAGCAGAGCATGATAGTTGTGCCGGGCAGAAGGAGAAGGCTTGGCTCTGGCTGCACAATCTGTGTTCAAACGGGGGAACCATGTCCTGAATCAGCCCTCCTCAGTTGTCTCTGCTGGAGAGTTTCTTCCTCTGAAAGGTTACCCTGGACACATTTGCATTTCATTGACTTCATAGCTTTTCATCACTGCTTCCTCCATTATATTTGGAGACAGGATGCTCTGGGCATTTTAACTTAGGCGTAAATTTTCTCTATGTGGTCTGCTGCTGGCTCAATTGAAAGACAAGAGGCAAAGAGGTTGGGGCAGGCCATAGTCAAGACAATTCCTGGGTGACAGTTTCCATTAAGGGTCAGCTGTATTCAGGGGCTTTGGGACAGCTTCTGGTGTTCAGTGCAGGAAAAACATCCCAGCATAGCAGCTTGTGTAGTTATAAAAGAAAAATGATGAGATATCTTTATTTTTTCATTTCCTAATCACTCAGATACCATTCATAAAGATAATACAATGTGAGTATAAATAAGTGTTCATTTAAATTTTTTAAATAAATACCCATGGGAATTCGGATAAGAGAGGAATGCTTGAAACTGGACTCATGGAACACAATTTCTTTAGTGCCCATAGTGAATGGGTAATGCCTTTACTGTTACATCCAAGACATCACAAATGAACGCAACTTAAATATACAGGAAATAGGGATTTGAGAAACTATACAGACTCTTTAAAAGTCATAGAACAGAATAATGTTTTTATAATGCTTGATGTTTGCACTGTATTATTATTCTTAGTAATGTATATTACATATATTATTCTTATATTACTATAATATATAATATATCGTATATAATTATATATATTATGTATTATAATATATAGTAGTAGTAGTAGTAGTAGTAGTAATATATGTTACTAGGAATAGTCTTTATCTTTGGTTTATTCATTTGCAGATATCTTTAGGACTTCAGGCTCGAGGCCAGAAGTAAGTAGAAAATGTGTCCTAGTTCTTGATTTGATAATACCAATAGCAAATCATATTAGCTACTCAAAATAAAGAACCTTTTAAAATCTATCCTTGGAACAATAGAGAGCTAGTAAACCAACCTTCCTAAATTGTGTAAAAGAGGGAGATTGTGTTTCCTTTTAAATTTAATACTGAGAAGTAAATGAAATGCTCATTCTCAATATTAATTTAGAGTGATATAAAAAATAGAGTAGATATTCTAAGTTTTAAGTAACTTCACAAATCTAGGTGGAGACCATATACATCAATGCCTTAGCAGATCCTGCTTGTACTAAAGAAGACAGAGTACCTTTTTTATTAACTGAATAATTCAGTAATTCTGAGGTTAACTAAAAATGCTTTATTCAAGGAGAACAAGAATTTCTGTTTGATCTCTTGTAAATAGTAATTACAAATAAATGAAATTTCCTATAGGAAACACATGTTGTTTAGTAGTGACATAAAAAGAACTAAAAGTGTAAATATAAAGGGCTTTGAGAATGGTTATTTTGTAGTTTAGGAGGTTTTCTTTTCACCATCCATCAGCTGAAAGATGTTTAGTAACACTTAATATGTACTCAGGATAAGATTTGCTCTGCGTTTTAAGATTTACTCTCAATAATCTGTAATTACATGCCCCCTTCGTCCTTTAAATGTAGAGTAAACTTGAAATGAAAGATGGAACACAAATAGACTTTTATAGAAGTAGAAATGATAAGTGATTGATTTTTCTCAGCATAGATAACATTGCTGTTTGGGGATTCAGCAAATGCTACTATATGCTATCAGTGAAGTGCCTTTTTCAATTGGATTGTGATATTGCCTTTAATATTTAATTTATTTGCAAATACTGTTTTTGTGTTTGGGTTTTCTGCATAGTACTGGTAGTAAGTGTGCAAAGGGAACTTGTTTCCTGCTCTGGGGGTCTAGGAAAGAAAGGTTGGCTGCAATCAGAGACTATCTTGTTTCTCCATAATGTTCTTGTCCCTTCACTTCTATTTGTGTTCACATCATGTACTTTTTACTGTCTCTATGACTGATCCTGTGCCTGTGTTGAGGTATAATTCACAACCAGGTCTGTCTGACTTCACAGTCCATGCTTGTAACTACTATGAAATACTGTTCACGGAAGGAAGACAGGAGGAAAGTGGCGTTTGGTCAAGGTACTCCCCAGATTTTTAGTTTGTATGCTGTGCCAGGTGTCTTTGATAAGATGAATAGAATTTGTCCAACCCCAAAAGAGAAATGATGGGCAAGCAAAGAGACCTGAGTAACAGGCACTCTTGGTCAAAGATTGTGCTTATTTTCTGTGTGATTTTTCTGGAAAGTTACCTAACCAGTTGAGACTTAAACCTAAGTCATTCATAAAGTTGCAGTAAAACAGCATTCCTGTTTTCCATTTGAAAATTAGCTGCCACTAGTAAGTCATTACCAGTGTTTCACCTTGGCAAATGAAAATGAGGTTCATGGCAGGATGTTGTCCAAGATCTTCAGAGGTCTCCCCTTTCTAATCTGTCATACTCTAAGTGTGCTTACATTTCTTAACTCAGTTTTTTGGTCTCATATCTTTCTATCCCTGAGCTTTATCACATCCATTTAGAATGGTCTTCCTCTTTCCTTATCCCATTGGATTTGCACTGACTGAAACTTGCTAGTCTTTCAAATGAGCTCAGAATTCACCTCCTCTTGCTAACTGCGCTGGTCCTCTAAAGCCCATGCCATGCGTTGTGTGAAGGGAATGTGAACTGGTCCAACCACTATGGAAAGCTGTATGGCGATTCCTCAGCACTGCTAAACATGGAGCTTCCATACGACCCAGCAAACCCACTTTTGGGAATTTACCCAAAGACACAAAAACACTAAACCAAAAGGATACATGCACCCGTATGTTCATTGCGGCACTGTTCACAATAGCAAAGGTATGGAAGCAACCCAGATGTCCAAAAATAGATGATTGGATCAAGAAGATGTGGTACATATATACAATGGAATACTATTCAGCATTCAAAGAAGATGAACATGTGCAATTTGCAGCGACATGGCTGGAACTAGAGGGGATCATACTCAGCGAAATAAGCCAGAAAGAAAGAGAAAAATATCGAATGGCTTCACTTATAACAGGACTATAAGGAAACCAAATAGGAGAGAGACAATCAGCAGGGAGCGGGGTGGGGGAGGGGAGGTGGGGGGAGGAAAGGAAAAGGGCACAAAATGGAATAGAAAAGAACACAAGGGACCATGGAGATGGATCACGGGTGAATTGGTGTTGGGCTACCCAAGGGAAATACAAAATGTAAAAGACATAAATAACAATAAAAATATATATTAAAAAAAAAAACCCATGCCATGCGGCAAACCCATCCCACCTTGCAGGCTCCGTGGGCAGCACATCACCATCATGCTCTAGTGCAGCATCTGACCCAGTGCAGAAACAATGTATGTAGCCTCTGAACTCCAAGAAATGTAATTATAGGGAATTTCTGACTTTGGAAAAACCCCATTTTTACTTTATTACAAATTCTCTGAAACTAGATTGGTGGAACTGATACAGCAGTGCCTGAGGTTGGTGACTGGTGGCCCTGGGTTCAGAGGTGTGCAGTCACCCACTTGAGCCCCCCTGCCATGACCTGAGCCCTCCAAGCAGAATCATACTTGCTGCTTTATTACATATTTGGTCCCTCATGAAGTTTAGCCTGATTGCCTCTCTGCTAGGTATCAGTAAAATAATGGTGGGTGGAGGAGTGGAGGTAGTAACTGGCTGGTTTACATGTGCTGGCCCCATATTTGTCCTTATAGTCCAGCCTTCTCTCCTCCAAAGCCAGTGGCACTTTACCTTGCTTCTTGTGATGATCACTGGGAGCTTTTTGTTAAAGCTGTTTTTGTATGCCAGATTAAGCTACTTGAATACACAGATTCTATCTTTTTCATTTTTGTATCTCCTTTCTTGTCTTGCAAAATGCCTTTAATTACAAAATATTTAATTCAAATTTTTTACTTAATGAATTTAACTCAACAAGTATTTAAATGGTTAAAAGAATGAATTAACATATACACTAAGGAAATGGTTGTTTATTTAGTCATCAGGTGTTTATTGAGCTCCTACTGTGCACAATCAGTGTTCTGGTGCTTTTAGAAGGATTCCTTGTTGGTGGTCTTTCCAGTGATGTTTTTGCTCATTCAACACAAAACAAAGTGCGCTGTTTACATCGAGCTTTTCAGGCCTCATCTGTTAATTTGTCAGTCTGTCCCTGAGCTGCAGTGACCTTTCCAGTTCTAGAATTCTTTTGTGATTTCTTACTGAATACTCTCTGGGCTAACAGTGACTTTCTAGTCTTGTTTTTGAATAAGTGCAGCCTTTCTCTCTGATCCCAGCCACCTCGGTCTGTTTATCTGACTGTCTTTGACCTGGCTGAGCTCATCCATCTGCCCTTTTTTCTTTAGCCTGCTACTTGACTTTTCTTAACTTCTCACCTTTTGTAGGGTGAATCTCATGAAACAGAAAGCAGAAAGATAAATGGCTTCTGGCCCTTATGAAACATATCATAAATAAGTACTTAATTCTTGACATCATGAGCCATTTTTAATGCTCTAAACTTGAAGCACAAAAATAACTGGGGAGGGGGGTGAGAAAACAGGGCATACCATGTTATGAGCTGAAGCATGAATATACAGAATTGAGTTTTTTAATGTCATTTCATGCTGTCTGCTATTTGTAACATCCACAGACTGCTGAGATTAGAACAATTCTGTGTGGCACAAGTGGCATGAGACTGCATATTAATTGCAGCCTTTCACAAAAGAATCCCAAGCCCCTCATTGTCATTCCACCATTTCAATATTCCCTTTCCCTACTTTCCTAGCTACTCTTTCCCTCTCTTGGTAGTTGATTTCTCTTGGTATTAATCTTTTTCTCTCTTGCTCCTTGGGAATTTTGCCCTCATCTAACAGTTGTGTTCTGTTTTTCCTTCTGACTAAATTGTTTACTTATCTGTGCACTCCCTTTAGACTCTAAGTAAGTTCCTTGCTGTGGAACTCAGACTTTGCCATGTCAATGTTTTCTCACTGCTGGCTGGTATTGGCATGTGAGTGATTGACTTAGTGAATAATGATGATCAGGACCTGAATTTTTCAGGTGGGACATTAAAATAATTTTAAAAAGGGATTCTGCTCTAAAATCTGGATTTAAGGACTTGGAGTGAAATTAAAGTTGGCCTCAGTTCTGACTTGTTGGCAACAATTGTCACCTCTGTTAGAGTCCAACATAATTCTTTTTGAGGTGAAATGGTAGCTTGCAATGTAGTGCTTGCATAAAATGTCTTAGGAGAGCAAGGGAAAAAAGGAATGAGCAAATATATCATTATCATTAGCTTTTTACTTGTCTGCTAAGGAAACACTAATTAAAACAAAAAGAATTTGTGCCTGTTTTAGAGTTACCTACTGGTTTAGAGAAGGAAAAGTAACATTTGCAACATACCAAAAAAAAAATCATACTACAAATAATATTACAAAGGGGAAAAAAAAAGGCAAGGGGATGTGCTTTGAACCTCCAGCTCCTTCACAGCTCATAGTTTCTTGATGCCCTTTGCCGAGCTCTATGTTCAAGGAATCTAATGATACACAAAGTCTCTTTGCCATTTACTTCATTAATTCCTCAATCCATTAGAAGCCTTAATGGCCTATGCCATTGGAATAAGTATAGAAATCTAGTCCCCCAAGAAAGTACAGTGCTCTATAAATCATACTCGCCTGAGAATTCTCTCAGCCCCTGACACAGATGAATAGATGAAAAAGCATTGTATTTCCTGAATTCTCTTATGCTAGATGTTCTCAGAATAATCCCTTTAACCCTTTATCCTCTATGGCTATGGTTCTCAAAGCTTGATCCCTGGATCTTCAGCATCCTCATCACTGGGAACTTGTTAGAAATGCAAATTCAAAGCCCCACAGCAGAGTTGTTGAAACTCTAGAGGTAGAGCCAGCAATTTGTGTTTTATGCTGGCCTCCCTGTGATTTCAGTGTGCTCCCACATTCCTTTGGCATAGTTATATAACAAGAGGGTCTTTTTTTCACTGCAGAAAAAACAGATTAGCAGATCCATAATGGCCAAAATCTAATTGTTTGGATTCCATTTAATTTAGCAAACATTGAGCAGCTATTATGTCCCAGGCGTCCTTACCAGGGAACTATAAATGTGAATTGTATGTATCTTTAAGTCACTCTGTAGTGCCATCTTTGTCAGCATTTTCCTACTTTGTTATGTTGGTTTCCCTTAGATAGCAATCCCTCCTCAGCTTTGTTTTCAAGCACCCAAAGTTGATGGCTTATAAGTTGCCTCATTGAACTTTTCAAACCTCATTTATTAATCAGCGTTCAGAAACTGGCTTCTCATCCTTTGCTAATGGATCATTGGCACCTCAGTGAACTCCAGAAAGAATAGCCTTGTTGTTTTGAACTTTCCCTTGTGTTTAAATGCTCAATAATCTGTTTATAAACTCCCTCCTAACCTTACTCCTCTGGAGTTGATATTGCCTTCACCTCCAACCATTTAAAGACTGCAGGCAGCTACTAGAAAAGTTCTTTTCCACAGAAGATTCTTCAGTCCTGTCCTTAAGTGGATGGCTCTATTTAAAGGAAGATATGGAATCTCTGTCAACACAGCATAATGAGTTAAAAAAAAAAAAAACTCAAAATTTACCTTTCTCTTAATAGCCCCTAATCCAAACCTTCATCTGCCTTTGTCTCAGTATTTCCTTTAACCATCTTGCTGCTAGAGCGATCATTCCTAAATACTAATTCTGTCATTTCACAGCTTCCTCCCTTGGTCTGTGGGAGGGGTCAGAAAATTGAACTATATGTTTGTTGTTATAAATAAAATTTTATGGAGACACAGACACACCCATCATTTACAGTTTATCTATGGCAGATTTTGCACTGCAGTGGCAGTGTTGAGTAAGTTCAACTGCCAGTGTGTAGCCATAAGCCTAAAATAATTATTATCTGGCAGAAGTTTGCTACCACAGACTACAAGATAAAGTTCAGTCTGTTTCCACTTGCCATTGACATATTTGTGTTCAGTTGTGCCAATCTACAGTGTGCTTTTCCCTTGACTCCTACCTGGTCAGTCTTTCCAGTTCCTTCCTTTCCTCTGTTTCTTTAAATTTATGATTTTTCCTTAGTGTTTTTCCATACTTATTAAATAATGGGTACTTTTACCCTTTCCTCAGATACTTCAAGAATGCCAGGACATTTACTTTTATTTTTTAATCAATTATTTATTTTTAATTGAGGCATTATTTGAATACCACCATCAGGTGTGTTGCCACCTTAGTGCATCCACCCCCAAATCACCCACAGTCCTCCACCATAGTCAATTGTACTTCCTCTCCTCTTTGTTCCTACCCTTCCCTATAGACCCCACCCCCTTTCTGGCTGCTTCAATTCCATAGTCAGCTTTCAAGGGTTAGTTTCTAAATTTGTCTTTCTCTGAAGAATATCAGAACATTTAAACTTAACGTTTACCCCTTTCCTTTTATGTGCTACTATTGTCAACTCTTTTAATGTTCTCTGTATTCAAAATCCAGGAAATAATACTACTACTGTTTGTAAAGTCAATATTCATTTAGATTTATCCATATAGTTAGCATTTGGATTGCTCTGCATGCATATTTCTGTTCCTTGAATATAAAAAAGAAACGAAATATTTGCTTGCCCTCAAATTTGAATGATAGACTGAATAGAGACCAAATTTAATTTTCTTTCAGAAGTTTGAAGATTTTCATTGTCTTTAAGCATTTACTGTTGCAGATTGGAGACCTGATGGTACTCTGATTTTTCTGTTCTTTGGAAGTGATTTGTGATTTTCTGTTTTCATTTGGAGGTTTAAGATGTGTCTAGGATTTGTTTAGGTAATTAAAAAATTAATCCTACTAGCTGGGATTTTTTTCATTCTGGAAAATTTCTGTTATTTTCTCTTCCAGAATGCCTTTTAGAAAGATAATTGAACCTCTGAATTGCTTCTGCAAACTGCTTATTAGTATTTGTGTTCCTTTTTTTTGTTAACTTTTTCCTGTGTTATGTACAATCTCTAGGCTCCATTTCCAGTTGCTAATTTGATCTTGAGTGCATTCATGCCAATATTTAGCACATTGTGGTTTTTCTTCGATAATAAGTCTTTAGAATTCTTACAGCTGATTTTGTAACTGTTATATTTTCTTTAATTACTAAATTGATGGAACATATTTTGGAGTTTATCATATTATGTACTGTAACTTATTTAAACCCATCTTCCTTTTCCATATACCTGACTCCTTAGATCAGCTATTCTTCTCTTTATTAATTATACCTTTCTTTTATGAGATTGCTTTTCCTCTAATATTTGTGATTTTTAAAGTGTTCGTTTATAATTTAGTTGCATGTCTTGACTGCTTGGTTCTTTCTTCCAGCAAAATGAGAACCTGCTGTTCTTGTTGCTTTATGATGGCATGAGATTACAGGACTAGAATTCAGAGCAAATCACCTGTTGATAACGATGGGGACAGGATGGTATGTGGGGCTTGCCCTGAAAGAGGCTGTCTTGTCTTTAAGGCATACACTTCCACTCTTGACATTGGTCTTCCCAAAATTATTCCCTCAGAGATACTTATTGATAGCTTTTTTTTTTCCCAGAGAGCTGTCCTTGGAGTTAGTTGCACCCTTTCTTATTTGCCAGTGCAATTTTGGTTTCATTCTTTTTCCTATATATTTATTTAGGGTTTGGGGCTGAAGGGGTAGTTACAGGGATTGAGTCCATCATATTGATCCAATCACAGTTTGTATTTCTTTTAAGTCTTCTTCCCTCTATTGCTTCGAGGCATAACTCATTGGGCTAATGATTCAAGTTCTGTTACGGGGCAATCCCAAAGGGAAACGGGGTGACTTGTTTGTGAGTCCTCACCTGTGAGCTTAAGAACTTAGGGCAAGACTCAAGGGTAGGCACACAGGGAAAAGTTGATAGAAAGGTTTATTTACCAGAGAAATGAGAAGAGAGAGAACACGGAGAGAGAGAGATTAATTGGTCAGTATATCTTACTGGTAATACTGTCTGAACTGCGACCTCAGGTGCATGCTGAAGGCAGGCAAAACTAAGAGAGCACAAGCCCATTATCTTTAGTTTTCTATGAAGCGTGGCTGCTTAACTCCACCCTTATTCCCAGCAACCCTCTCTTTGGGAAATACAGAGTCATGACAGATTCATGGCATGATGGGAGTTGTATTTCTGGGTTCCTGGAATCTCTTTGACATGGAGGTGGAGGTGGAGTCCATAAAACATCAGTGGGAAGAGTTCATTCAGGACATACTCTTCCTTCACCAGTTGTCTGTATAATTTTGCCTTTATTTATTTCATAGCACTTATTCCATGATAATATTCTTAAGAAGTGTCTTATTTGTTCTAATCTTTGCCATGCTGATATCAAATTGTGGCAGATATTTGAGCCAGCATAGAGAAAAATTGGGATAGTAGCAAGCAACTGAAAATGGGGTTTGTAAATACTGTGTAGGCTGTACTTTAGGACATGGAATGACTCATCTAGGTTTTGTGGTACTTTCTATCTCTGCAAGAACCTATTTAATGTTTAAGTCAAACTTCTAAATTTTGTAAATAAACATTTTTAAAACTTTGAATTACACTAGTCTGAAATTTGGTTGATTTTCTAAGAATACTGGTTCTATCCTTAGAAATGACCACTTCTGGCCTTCTGGAGAAAGGAGGGCACGTCCCTTACAAGATTCCAAGAATTGAATCCTTACTGAAAGTATTTTCTCTCTAGTTGTCTCTTTCTCCCTTTCTGGAGAGCCTGTATTTAATGAAGGAAGCATCTGGGAAATGCTAATTCACAAATTAATAAGTCATAAGAATTCTACTTGTAAAAATCCAATTCAATAAGGAAAATAAGAAACAGTTTCTCCTTTGCTACATCTGTCTATGTCTGAACTTACTCAAATTCTGAACTTATTCAAATCCTGTATCATTAGGCTATTAAAAGACTGTCTGATTATGCCTGGGACTCTTGACATGAGGTTTTACTATCATATCTGCCATCACGCTTAAGTGCTTGGAATTGACAAAATGATACCAAATACCAAGAATTACTAAGAATGTATTAAAATTGATACCAAGAATTGCCAAAAAGATACCAAGATAATACATAATGCTTTTATTCAGAGTTTAGTCCTTTTTTAGTTCTGTTGTGTTGTCTCTCTTTCTGTCTCTCTCTCATTTCTTATTTCGTTAAGCCACATCCTAAACTCCACTTAAAAATGCTTAATTATTCATTTAATCCACATGTAAGAAGTTCAGATAAATACCTGTCTAGTATCCTTGTGAAGACTAGTGAGAAATAAGGCTGTTCAGGAGACCATGAATGGCCTTTTTATAATCTTTCCTCTTCCAGCTCATGCTGTTCTTTTTTCCTGGAATATCTTAGAGATAAGGAGAATCCATTGAAGGACATGAAGCATGTGGGTGACATGGTATTTATGTTTTAAAGAGATCCCTGTGGAAGCCCTGGGGAAGATGGATTAAATGGAATGAAATAAAAGATGGAGAGGCCACAGCCATTACTATGCTGGGCAAGTCACCACGGGCAGAGGCAGTGGCAGTTGGTATAGATGGGTAGGGAGTGATCAGAGCAAGATTAAGATACAGAATCTATAACACTGAGTTCTTGATGAGATGTGAAGGGAAAGATTTAGAAGTTAAGTACACATTCAGTCTTGCAGATCTGTGATGAAATATTGCAGAACCCAAAAGGCATTTAGTTTACATATATTTTTTTGTCCCTGGAAGGAAAATGTACCTATAAAAGAAAAGTGGTTACACTGGCATTTGATCAGATCACAAACCTTTTTGATCTGTAAGAATGAAAAGTCAAGCTTTTTGATTATTCTGTTTCTTCTGCATTCCAAACCTCACCATGTTGTTCTACAACCAGTTTTCCCCTTAACCCTCAAGTAATAGTTCAAAAATCTGACATTCAGTGTAGCTGTTTGATTTTTCCCATCTCATAACAAATGTACTGATAATGTTTGGGGCTAATTGGATGCAATTTAATTTTCAGATTGTGGTAATCATTATTGCTGTTTTTATTTTTATTCTCTTTCCCCAGGCATAGTCAGCTATAGATATTCAACAAAATTATGCCCTTTGGGGTAATTTTTAATTTTCTCACTTTGGGAGACATGTTTTTCTGCCAGTCATGAGGGTTAACATTTGGTTTATTAAACAGTTGCTCCCCTACTTTGCACTTTTCACCATTTAATACTTTGTATTGAAAACTTAGTCCACCTGAATATTATTTAGGTGTTTTTTAGGACCTCCTCTAATATAGGAGTGCATGTGCCTGTCCTCCAAACTCACATTCTCTTTCTTGATGTACAGAAAGGCCTGCCACGCAGGAGTAAAACAGAAGTAGCTTAAGCGTTCACAGGTGATTTACAGGAACACCCCTTGGGCCTTTTCCTTGGCTCTGTGCCTGGAGAGGCATTTGCGTAAGGGTTCGACTTTCTTAACCACAAGTGTATTTCAGCATAAGTCTGGTAGTATGTGATCCGTAGTGGTGTGTTTCCTTAAGTGGACACAGCTTATTATTGCTACTTTCATTCTTACCAGTAGGGCCCTAGGGCTTGTTAATGTAATCAATTCCCCCCCCCCATCTCTAATAGCTATTATTCTGTGAAATATGGAAATTGTGAGTTACAGAGTTTGAACTGATACTTTTCTCTGCTTTAATTCTGCAGAAATGCATCTTCTGTAGACATCGGGTTAAAAAGGTCTCTGGAGCCTGCATCCAGTGTTCTTATGGCCGTTGTCCAGCCTCCTTCCATGTCACATGCGCTCACGCTGCTGGGGTGCTAATGGAACCCGACGATTGGCCGTATGTGGTGAACATCACATGCTTTCGACATAAGATAAACCCGAATGTGGTAAGTTCACTTTTCTTTCCCTCATGCCAAGACTACATATGAATTCCCTCCTGCATCCTTTACTTTGTAATATTACTCATTGTTGATATATGTTTAGATTTTGAATTCCTTGATGGCGGGGATTGTGCATTATCATTTGCCCAGGACCCATCAGTATCTAGTACATGCCAGATAGTGTTTTTACTAAGTGGAATGAGTAAATAAACAGATGAATGAATAAAGCTCTTTATGCATGTTCTGTTTTTGGACCCGTGTACAGGGATGCTGAGTGCGGTTGTGTGGGTTGTACACTGCACATATCCAGGATGAAGGTGAGATCATCTCTGGAAAGGAAGGGTGTAAAAATATCTCCTGAGACCATGCAGTATTTAATGTGTGAAACTGCACAGTCTGACCTTGGGGCTTAATTCCATTTCTTCCAGAAGAAACAAAGTGCAGTAACATAGTAAAGGGGGGGAGGGTGGTCATGAACGTTTGGGTCTTGCTGCCTAAGTTAGGGGCAGTAGGAGGCCTGGGAGGGGGAAAATCTCAGAAATGTAGGAACGTAGAAAAGAAGTATAGAGAGCAATTTTTTTTCTCCTTTGTTCTTTTTACTCAAGACTGAACCTATTCCTCGGAAAAGAGTGTTTGCAACTAAATAACATGTGAATTTAACTATAAGTCAGTTTACCTGTCCTTGGTGAATAGTCTTACCTCCTGTTTTAAATGCTTAGAGAAATTATGACAGTGTAGAGCTAGTTGATATGCTGTGTTAGCTTTCCAATTCACAATAGTTGCTTTTGGAGGAGGATAACAGCATATTGACACTCAACTTTGCTAACTTGCTGTCCTTTGTTATCCCTGGGAGGCTTCCCCATAGTCTGTTTGCAACCAGCATGCTAGTCCAGTGTCTCTAATAACCTGTGAGCAGTCTGTCAAATTGTCAGTAAGGGCTTGGGGAGCCATGACCCCCAAATAACAAATCTCCTGTTTTTTTAATGATTGAAGCAACTTCCATTGACGCCTTGAGATACTTGATGTTTGTGGGTTGGAACTGCACAGATATGTGTGAATGTGCAAATGTGCAAAATGATATCACCACCTGTCATATTTATTTTAAAGTTATTCTCCATATATTTTCTTTGTTTTATGTCTCAAGTTGTGCATTCATTCATGCTTTTTTCTTATTTTCTTGAGTTGATGGGCACTTGCTAAGAATAACATTATGTATTCAGCAGCATTTTAACAACTTAAAATTTTTACAGTGATAACACATTGCACTGTATTACTGTGGTGCTTTGTCATCTTCAATATGCTGTCAACAGCATTACCTCATTAAATGACACTTGGAATGGCATTTTGAGATGTGAATCACGCCATAACCTCTGGAGTCAGAGTAGTTGGTGTTCACACCTGTGTAGCTTTATGTGAGTTCTTGTCTTTCAGCTTCAACTTCTTTATCTACAAACAAGGGTGTGCCTACCACACTGTGTTGCTTTTAGTTCACAGCAGAACCTGAGGGTTCAAAAATTGAAAGTCCTCCTGCTACTTTCCTTTTTGCTGCTGCTGCTGCTGCTACTATTACTGCTGCTGCTACTGCTACTACTGCTACTTCTTGCTGCTGTTGCTGCTGCTGCTGTTGCTGCTGTAATCCTATATGAACCAGTCCACATGAGTATATCATTCTTGCTTCAAGGATAAGAAGTGTTAAGTTCAGACAGGTTCAGTTCCTTGTCCAAACAGATTCATTTAATGAGCAGTAGGTACTGCAATGTAAATGCCTTTTCAACCCCCACTCTATTATTTTGTGAGTTCCAAACTGCAATCCTTCAATGGTCATGAGAGGTATTCATTTAGAACTTTGCTTGAGATCATAATTCCCATTTTAATATTCCAAAACTCTGTGGTAACTGATGAGTATATTGAAGTTGCTACTGAAGAGATCCAGGCATTTAAGCAGGACCTCATTCCTTTTAACTATGATGTGTGGTTCAGTAGGGGTTATGTTACTGATGTGTCTCATAAATGATGATGAAAAAGAAGATATTTGACTTTGAGGTGATTTAGGAACTCTCCTCTACAGATTGACTTTAAACTTGGTATACTTTGTAAAAGGGTAGGAAAACATATAATTTACAACTTTACATGTGGCAGCTTTTCTTCATGAGTCAAAATTTTTAGTATTCATAAATTGCCTTTGCAAAGTTCTCTAGTGAATTTCTAAACACTGGATTTCTGAAATATATTCCTATTAGTTATTACTTATTCATTATTCTTCCATTAAGCTCTAAGTATGGAATCCTTAATCCAAAATGTTTGACAATTAACTAGATGGAATTCATAGCATCTGGCAATTTTGGTTAAGAGCATTGTGATTGTCCCTATTACATTAAATGTTCTTTCCTTTCGAGCATAAAAAAGTTAAAAATTCACTCAAGTAACTCTCTTCTTGTAAAGCATAATGCTAGGGGATATGTTCCCAAGAGCCAGAACTGTAGTTTGTCTATGTTTTCAACCATGCCTTGGTTTAGAAGTAATGGGCAATTGCTGAATCACAGTGATGGAAACTCTGAAGCAAAGTTCAAGCTAACTTGACAGCCTAACCTAAGCATTTTACAGAATAGAATGCATGTACAATTTAGGTGAAATGAAGTATAAGGCTATACTTGTTTCAATAGTATCTCAATGTTTATTCACTTTAGGGTTTTATCTACCTTGCTTTTATTGGTTTCTTCCAGTTACTTGCTTTTTGCATCCAAAAGGACCATTAAGGCAAATTCTACTCTTCTTCAATGTCATAATTTATTTTAAATATACTAGCTTATTCAATGTTATTAAGTGTTGGCTTTAAAAGTCATTCTGGATAATGTGGTTTCACTTATTACAGGAATCTAGAGAAACCAAATAAGAGAGAGATATTCAGTGAGGGGGAGGGGGAAGATAAGGGGTCAAACGGGGAAGAGGGGAGCACAAGGGACTGTGGTGATGGTTCACGGGTGAATCGGTGGTGGGTACCCCACGGGGAATGCACTGTAATGTAAAAGATACAAATAATAATAAATATAAAAAAAAGTCATTCTGGATAATGGTATAAAATTTTATCTGACTTATTATCATGTACTCTTTCAATAGGCAGTAACCACACTTTGTAATTAGAAAGGTAGTATTTGAACAAATAGGTAACTTTCAAATTCTTAAAGATAGAAGAGTATGTAATAGAAAGTACACAACTAAATAATCCCTGTTATTTTCATCTACATTTTAGTGTGTGTTTTTCAGTCTTTAAAGGCAGTGTTGTTGGTGTAGATGGTGGAAAGTAGTGATTATGTTGGCTCCTGTATTGGTTTCTTCCACTCTGAAATTTCCTTTTGTCTCTTGTTATTCTGCCCTCTAGCTGTCCTTCATATTCTGTCCTCGAACTCAGGCTACTTATAGCTTTAGTCCTTGCACAGCACTTATTTTTTCCCAGCCTCTGTTTTCAGGCCAACTCCTTCTTCCTTACCATCATCATGCCAGATTCAGAATAGGAGGGGACACCCACATTGCCCAAGATCTGGTGATGAGAGCAAGGTAGCTCTTCTGGTTAATATCCACTTAGATAAAAATAACTTTGGATGGTAATGTGGTGGGATACTTGGCATCACTAACTTTATGAAACCTTCCCTTAGAATGCAGTATCAATCCTCTCCTCACCAACATATGGAGCAATGGATGATCAAGGCCTGAATATTTCAAACCCTGGAATAGTAGTTTCTATCACAGGAGATTACTGTATGGCATATGATACTTTCAGTGTCAGTTATTGAGAAAACACATAATTATGAAAAAAGTTAAGAAACCAATAACATTTTTCCATGACTTCATTAATTATAAAAGGCTTATAGTGTTTCTAGCTGAAGCAGAAATGGGTTGACCAGGTAAAGTGGAAGTAAATGCATAACAAAACTTCCCTGCACCCTGTTTTCCTAATGAGCATATACAGCTGCCTGTATGTCAGGTGCTGTCAGGTTTGAAACAAAGGTCATATTTGTGTTGTACCGCAGGCCATTGTACTTAGTACTCATTCAGGAAAACTAGTTATACATGCCTTTCATTTAGTGCAATGTTTATGAACATGAAACTGTCTTCTTAAACCAGAATCAAAGTTAACACAATTGTATACTCTACTAGGGAAGGAAAGTAGACTCAGTTTCCAAATGGGTAGCTGAACATTATCTTCCTCTACTTTCTCAGACTCTGCTCTTGACTCTTGTATATGACTTTTAATCAGGTTACCAGAAGGCATTGAGTAAAGGCCAGAATCCTATTTCACCACATGTGTTTGTTGTATTTTATCACCAGACCCAGGATGGGTGGCCACAGGATTTTGGTTTCTTTATGTTTAGTTAATTTCCCATCAACAGGTAGGAGTTTGCTTATTGATATCTTATATTATTTAACCCCTTTGATTATCATCATGGTTTATAGTCTTTTCTAAATCTAACAGGTATTAATTGTAAAGAATTCTGACCAAAGCAAAGGTCTGGGGCAAGAAATCCTTAGCAAAGGTTATAAGAAAATAATAGGCTTCATGATTTAGACGTAAATCTGACCAATCTTCCTAAAGCAACACATGTTTTAAAAAAAAAGAATGAAATCCCTCATTTTCTTATTAGTGAAAGTGTTTTGTTAAGACTCCAGTCATATCTCTCAGAGATAAGAATTTAAGTCCTGATTTCCTTGGGAGGAGAAATAGTCAGCACAGACATTTTAGAATATTTACATTGGGAATCAGTCTTTTCCTTTTTCACTTTATCAGGTAAAATCAGTCAAGACATCATTTTTCTTAATTTCACTAAAAAATTCAAGTATATTCCATCTCCCAGCTTTGTAGTCTTCTTTAATACCCCCATTTGGTTTCCTACTTCTACTTTAGTTTTTTTTCATAGGAGGGGTGGGTCAGGAAGCACAGATTCTCCCCCATGCTTTCTGTCAGTAGAACAAGACTTGACTAAATCACAGCATGTCCCTGTTGCACTGGGCTTAGTTCCCTTTGGGGAATCCCATTTGTTCTTGCCTTCTTAGCTAGTGGGGTTTAGTGGAGGCAGGAAGTCTCACCATGTAGGTCCTGTCAGGCCTAGTTACTAGACCTGACTGTTGATTGTGGAAGAAAAGTTATTGTGCACTGACACTCTCTCAACACAGAAGCTCTCCATAGTGACCTCATGGTCATTTCTCAGTTTTTCTGTTTCCATGAGCTATCTTTGCCTCCTGATCTGTCTTTCCTACTTTGTTAGTCTCTTTCAAAGTCTAGCCACTCCCCATTGAGGCACCAGCTGCAGTGGATCCAAATCTGATGTTAGTGTTTGAAGGGGAGTCTTCAGAAGAGAAACAAATGCTTCCACTGTAGATTTTGGTTTTAATCAGCCAAGATAGAGAAATTAATCAGAATGGGGAGATCAGGCAGGAAAGAGCAGAGGCTAACTGCATTGCATTGGTGGGGCGTTTCTGCCCATTGTTCTTTTTTTTTAAAACATAATTTATTAATATATGTATGTGTGTGTGTGTTTTTTTTTTTACATCACTATTTTTATTTTTTTTTAAAGATTTATTTATTTATACATACAAGCTGGGGTACAGATCAGAGGCGTGGGGCGGCGAGACGGTTCACCAGAGACAGAGCGGGGAGCAGAACAGGCAGATCAGAAATACACTGCTGAGGGGAGCAGTGGGGCGAGGCAGGAGAGGTCTGCCGCACCGTGTGGGATTCTCCCCGGCCGGGCGTCGTCGAACTCGCATCGCCGCTGCCGCCAGCTCCGCAGCGCAGCGCTCAACCACTGCGCCACCAGGGAGGCCCCCACTATTTATTTTTGTACAATGCTTGCTTTCTCCTCTCAGGTGTATTTCCCATAGAATTCTCACCACCAACTCACTCCCCCACCACCGTGCACCATCCCCATGGTCCTTGTGCTCTTCCCTCCCCTGTTTTGAATCCCTCTCCCTCCCCTGCAGAATGTCTCCAATTTATCGTTGCCTGTTAAATTTTTTTATTGTTATTATTTTCCCACCTGACCCCTTATTTGTTTCCCCTGTATTCCTCCTGTAAGTGAAACCATACAATATTTTTCATTTTCCTTCTGGCTTATTTCACTGAGCATGATCCCTTCTAGCTCCATCTATGTTGCTGCAAATGACATGAGTTTTTCTTTTTTTGATTGCTGAACAGTATCCTGCTGTGTATATATACCACATCTTTTTGATCCAGTCATCTATTTTTGGGCATTTGGGCTGTTTCCATATCTTGCCTATTATAAATAGTGCTGCAGTGAACATTGGGGTGCAGGTATCCTTTTGAGTTAGTGTTTTTGTGTCCTTTGGGTATATTCCTAGAAGTGGAATTGCTGGGTAATATGGTAGCTCCATTTTTAGTAGTTTGAGGAACCTCCACACAGCTTTTCATAGTAGATGGACTAGTTCGCATTCCCACCAGTTTCTGCCCATTGTTCTTTAGTGGGATGGTGATCCAGTTGTGACAGTGTCTGCACAGGATTGTTTGCTGCTGGATCTAAATAAAAGCCTCATTTTGTTATCATACACTTGTTCTATTTAAGGGGTATATAGCACCGTCTGAGTCTTTCTATTTATGGGCATTTTTTTGCGAGCAGTTGACTCTTGAATCAGACTCAGAGTCAGCAAGGTCACATCTTCATCTGGAACAGAAAGCAGTCAGTTCCCAGGTGGCTTAGCACAATATCTCTGCCTTTAAATACAGCCTTTTTGCAGACTCTGATTCCTTATCCTGCATTCTGGTTGGGTAAAAGACATAATAAATATAATAATGTAATATAATTATAAACTATGTTATATGAATTGTAGACTTTGTTGCCTTAACTTTTTATACTGACCTTGTGAAACTGCAAAGTAATCCTGATTTTGTAAATAAATTAAAGAAAAACCTGCATCTTGGTGCAGGTGTTTGGCTTTTATCACAAGAGCAGACTCATCAGAATCCCCAGGAGAACTTGTTTCCCACTTGGCTCTGTTTTTCCCACCACAGAGTGTGCATGGAGGTTGGCAGACCTTGAGTGGCACTGTGAGGGGCCGTCTGCATGACTGCATGAGGAAGTGTTTACATGACACTTGACAACTTCAAGGACCCACATATAGTGAGAAAAATCACGAGTCTTCCACTCCAACAACCACTCTTCTGTTTATTTAGCATAAGTAAAGTGTGTTTCCATGTAAAATGCTTGGTCACTTTTCCACAAAAGTAGTATTTCTCAGTTCCCAGGAAATTTTAAGCTTTTCAGCAATTCATATTACCCTAAAAAATAATTAAGGGAGGCACTATTTGATAGCTTGTTAAGAAAATTAAGTAGTGACACTAATCCCGTATTTTAACATAGGTACTAGAGTCAAGTTCCATGGATTCAGTAGAGAAATATAAATGAAATGTGTCAACAGACACACAACAGCAAAGGGTATTTGACATTCCAACATTTTGTAAAGTACAGGAAGCAGAATTTTCAAGTCCTTCATCTAGAAAACAGTAATTAGATGCCAGTGTAAGTCATAATGAAATCCATAGATAACTGACAAAATATAATGAAAGTATAACTTTTTAAGACTATTAACTGCTAGCAATAGGAAAGTGAATTAAACAAGATAAATTCCAACATTTCTATCTAAAAAAACTACTGTCTAGTTCTACATTATTTGTCCACATTCAACAAATATGTAAAACTCTGGATAAACTAAAGTCTCTGAGTCCTCTTGGCAGGAAGCCAGTGAGCTTGGGGTGTGTGGATGGGGGACCTCAACTTCTTACCCTGCCCTTCCACAGAATTTTGTGATCTCACACATTTCTCACTGGCAAACCAATAAATACTTCTTTCCTTCCAGCAAAGTTGATCGTTTCTTTTTTTTTTTAAAGATTTATTTATACATACAAGCTGGGGTACAGGCCAGAGGTGTGGGGCGGCGAGAGGATTCACCAGAGACAGAGTGGGGAGCAGAGCAGGCAAATCAGAAATACTGCTGAGGGGAGCAGCAGGCGAGGCAGGAGAGGTCTGCCGCACCATGTGGGATTCTCCCTGGCTGGGCATCGAACTTGCATTGCTGCTGCCGCCAGCTCCACAGCGCAGCACTCAACCACTGCACCACCAGTGAGGCCCAAAGTTGGTAGTTTCTTTTTTTTTTTTTTAATATATATTTTTATTGTTATTTATGTCTTTTACATTTTGTATTCCCCTTGGGTAGCCCACCACCAACTCACCCGCGATCCATCTCCATGGTCCCCTGCGCTCTTCTCTATTCCATCCTGTGCCCTTTTCTTTCCCTCCCTCCGCCTCCCCCCCACCCCCCCCACCCCCGCTGATTGTCTCTCTCCTATTTGGTTTCCTTATAGTCCTGTTATAAGTGAAACCATTCAATATTTTTCTCTTTCTTTCTGGCTTATTTCACTGAGTATGATCCCCTCTAATTCCATCCATGTCGCTGCAAATTGCATGTGTTTATCTTCTTTCTATGATG
>PVIJ01007797.1:0-79536 GCA_004024925.1 Scalopus aquaticus
GTGGCTCAAGGGGTTAGGTCTCACCACCATGAAGCTATCAGCAGCCACTGCACGAGTTTGACCCCTGGCCAGGGATCTTCCCACATGGTGCGGCAGACCTCTCATATTTCGCCCGCTGCTCCCCTCAGCAGTGTACTTCAGTAGATCCGCCTCTTCTGTTCCCCACTTTCACTGGTGAATCCTCTCACCCCCTACCTGAACCACTGACCTACACCCCAGTTCTTCTACGAAAAAAAAAGATTTTAAAAATTTTTTAAAATATCTTCCATCCCAGTATGTCTAATTAAATCCATCACCTCACATAGTTATAAGAATTTTTTTCCTGTGATAAAAACTACTCTCAGGCACTTTAAAATGCTCAAGTAAATACTATTACCCTAGGTCACCAAGCTGTTACATTACATCCTCATCCTCTTTCCTTGATTTCTGTTCCTTCCTTTTGCTTGTTTTGGCCTCCTTTCTTTGCTTAGCTCCTTATGGAGAAAGCTTTGATTATCAATTTAAAAACTTTCCTTTTGCTTTTTCCTCCCCACAGTTCCATGCTTTGTATTTCCCTTTAAGGATAATTGTATCCCAAATATTTTTATATACTTTATTTTCATTTTCAATCCGTTTTATTTTTTTTTTAATTTCTCTTGACTCATTCTTTGTGACCCATGCATACTTAAAAGCATGTTTTTTTGGAAAGATTATTTATGCATACAAGATCTGGGGTGTAAGCCAGAGGTGTGGGAAGGTAAGACGATCCACCAGAGACAGAGTGGGGAGCAGGACAGGCAGATCGACTAAAATACACTGCTAAAATACACTGCTTTCTAATTTTATCATTTCAAGAACACTCTACAGATGGAATCATACAGTATCATACAGCAACCACTCTAATAGGACCATTGGGATATCTCATTATGGTTTTATCTCCTCATATGTCCCTGGTGGCGACAGATGCTGGAGGTCTCTTCCTGTGACGATTTACCATTGGTACATCCTCTTTGGAGAAATGTCTTTTCATGTCTTTTGTTCATTTTAAAACAAAAAGATAGGACCTCCCCGGCGGCGCAGCGGTTGAGCGCTGCGCTGTGGAGCTGTCGGCAGCAGCGATGCGAGTTCGACGCCCGGCCAGGGAGAATCCCACATGGTGCGGCAGACCTCTCCTGCCTCGCCCGCTGCTCCCCTCAGCAGTGTATTTCTGATCTGCCTGTTCTGCTCACCGCTCTGTCTCTGGTGAACCCTCTCGCTGCCCCACAACTCTGGCCTGTACCCCAGCTTGTATGTATAAATAAAATCTTTAAAAAAAAAAAGTATTAAAAAAAAAACAAAAAGATAACACCTTTTAGTGTTATCTATGTTTTTATTCCACATTGAGATCCATCTAAGTGGTGCATGCATCAATAGTTGATTCTTTTTCATAGTATTTCAAGTACACAGTTTACTTAGCAATTCTCCCACTGAAGGACTTCCACCCCAGGGTTTGGGCTATTAAGCATAAAACTACTGCGCACTGTGCATACATATTTTGGTGTGAACACATATTTATCTGACAAATAAATAAAAAGTCCAAGAGTGTAACTGCTCATCTAGAACACACATGTCCATTTCACAAGATGCTACCAAACTGTCAAGGCTTCTCAGAGTGGCTGTTGCAGGTTTACATTCCAACCAGAAAATGAGAATGTATTTTCTCTGCATTCTCACCAAAACTTAGCACTGTCAACATTTTTTTTGCTTCCCCACTGTCACAGGACTATCTGATATCTCATTATAATTTTATCTCCTTCTATGTCCCTGGTGGCTAGAGATGCTAGAGGTCTCTTCCCGTGATGATTTATCATTGGTACATCCTTTTTGGAGAAAGTCTTTTCATGTCTTTTATTCACTTTCTAATTGAAATGTTTATCTCTAACTGTTGAGTCTTGAGAGTCCATTCTGTATTCTAGATGTAGTCCTTTGTCAGGTATGTGGTTGCAAATATTTTCTCCCAGTTTGTGCCTTTTCTTTTCAATATTTCAACATTTAACAGGGTTTGCTTATTTGTTTTTGTAAAACACAAGTTTTTAATTTTGAGAAGGTCCCATTTATCAACTTTTCCATTCAAGAGTTGTGCTTTGTGTGCCATATCTGAGAACTTTGCAGAATTCCAGGTTTTGAAGATTTTGTCCTATATTTTAAAAAGTTTTTAGGTTTGCATTTAAGTCTGCAATCCACCTTCAGGTAACTTTTGTATAAGAGGTGAGGAGTATGAACAATTAAAAAAAATCAATAAAACCTTCCAGCACACTGCATTATTACATTGCCTACATTATATTAACACCTGAAAGAATAAAATAGATAAGAATAAACATATCCATAAAGTGTAAGACTTGTACACTGAAAATTATAAAATATTGGGCCTCCCTGGTGGTGCAGCGGTTAAACCCTGCGCTGTGGAGCTGTTGTCAGCGGTGAGGCCAGTTCGATGCCCAGCCGGGGAGATTCCCACATGGCGTGACAGGCCTCTCCTGCCTCACCTGCTGCTCCCCTCAGCAGTGTATTTCTGATCTGCCTGTTCTGCTCCCTACTCTATCTCTGGTGAACCCTCGCACCGCCCCACACCTCTGGCCTGTACCCCAGCTTGTACGCATAAATAAATAAATCTTTAAAAAAAAAGAAAATTATAAAATATTGCTGAAAGAAATAATTAAAGATGATCTAAAATATGGAAAGAGAGTCTGTGTTCACGGATTGAAGGACTTGACATTGTTAAGCTAGCAGAACTGAGTCAATGCAAAACTTGTCACCACGCTTTTGTGGCAAAAATAGAAAAGACAATTCTCAAATTCAAATGCAAAGGACCCTGAATAGCTCAAAAAATATCAAAAAAGAACAAAGTTGGAGGACTTCTACTTCTCAATTTCAAAACTTATTACAAAGCTACAGTATCAAAATAGTTCGGTACTGGTATAAATATAGACACGGAGATCGATGAACTAGAATTATGTGTCCAGAAATAAACCCACGCTCTGAGAGCCAATTGATTTACCAGGGCTCCAAGGCCACCCAGTGGGAGAAAGAACAGTGTCTTACCCCAGTGGGGCAACTGGATATACCCTTGGAGAAGAAGGAAAAGGATCCCTGCCTCATCCAACTTACAAAAATTAATTCCAAATTGATGAACTTCCTAAATATAAGATCTAAAACTATAAACTTTTAGAAGAAAGCATAAGGTTAAACCATCATGACCGTAGACTTGGCAAGTTTCCCTAGACATGATACCAAAAGCATAAGCAAGAAAAGAAAAAAAAAAAACCCAGATCATTGGATTTTATCAAAACTGAAAGGTTTCGTACACTGAAGACATTTTGGAAAACAAAGTAAATTTGCGGACTTCATACCTAATAAGGGTCTGGTATGCAGAATATACCAAGAACTCTTACAACTCAACAACAATAAAAATTATACAAGATACCATTTAAGAAATGGGCCATCATGGCACTGATTAGCTGAAAAAAATGGGTCTTCTGGGCCTCAAGTAGACCTGGGAGAGTTAGTCTAAAGGACAGATGCCAACTCTGCTAATTTGTGGGGCACTAAGAGAGCAGTTGTGGGGTAACAGTCAAAACTGATGTTGTAAAGCACTTCAGTGTGGACCAGGCGCTGTTATAAGGGTTTTGCGAATGTGAACGTGTTTATCCCTCACAATAACCCTGAGGGTAAACATTATGTACACATTGTATACTCGAGAAAAAAAAATGGTTAAGGAGAATGGATAATAGACAATAGTTACTTGCTAGAAACTAGACTTAGGTTTTAGGATCATGGTTTAACTAACTACGATCCTTGTCCCCGTATTTTACTGGTCACTATTTGGTATTGGCCCGTGTGTGTGTGCACCACGCAGGTTAGGTAAATCATTAGATAACATGTGTTATTTTCCATTCAATTTTCAGTCCTTACTGATGTATTGTGTGGTGCATTTGAACAAGCAACTTAGCCTAGCAACAAACAATTCAATAGATGTGGGACATGAAGCCTAATATTTAACTCAGGAACCCAGACGTCAGGGAAATCACCTGAGGACCTATGGGCTTCTAAGAATCATGCGGAGGAAACTCTGGGCTGCGGGTTGAGGGCTAGGACTCTGGACTCTTAGAAATGGGGGTGAAAGTTGCCCCTAATCTACAGTGTACGAAATTGAACAGGCAGGGTCTAGACCGCCGCAGCTCTCATGAGAAGGGAAAATCTCTCACTATTTGTGCCCTCTTCCTAATGGGTGTATTACAGCAGCAGGACCCTACAGGAAGTGGGGTACAGGCAGGGGGAGTAGGCAGATGGCTGTCATGGTGAGGACAAGCTTTAGTCAACTGAGGGGTAAGGAAAGTGTCCCTGAGCTAAGTGTGGGAGAGGAACGGAGAAGGCAAGGTGTTAGAGTCAAATGAGCAAAAGACAAATAGTGATTCAGACCTGGAGAATTTATCTTGATTTCGTCAGAAGATGGGTGATAATCTGGGGAGAGGGGCTCCCTGGTGGTGCAAGGGGTTGCATCTCAGCACTATGAAGCTATCCACACCCACTGCAGCACCAGTTCGATCCCTGCCCAGGGAGCTTCCCACATGGCGCAGCAGACCTCTCCTGTCTTGCCCACTGCTCCCCTCAGCAGGGTACTTCAGTACACTGTTCTGCCTGTTCTGCTCCCCACTCTGTCTCTGGTGAATCCTCTCAGCCCCCTCCACCTCTGGCCTACACCCCAGATCTTGTATGCATAAATAAATAAATCTTAAAAAAAAGATGAGTGATAATCTGAAGAATCAAAGATGGAAATCAGAAAATAGAGCTGTGCTCCTGGTAGGAAGAGATTTCTCCACAACCAGATCAAAGAGTCAGCAGAGGCACAGGAATCACCCCAGGTGTATGTAAAAGCTACATGGTGACACGGTGTATTGTAACACCCGTTCTCCCCACCCCACAGTTGCAGACAAGGTACCACCTACATTGCATATGGAGCTAAATAACTGATGTCACTTGGGGATCAGTTTTGGTCATTACCCTGAGACTTAGTGACTATATCTTATGATTTGGTGAACTGACCAGGAGGGTTTCTTCACACAACCAGGACACTGGAATATTTGATCAAAATGGTGCCAATAACCGTCAGCAGTAGCTGACCAGTCAATCCATGTGGACTTTTCCACAAGGCTGCTTGGGCTTCCTCACAAAATGGCAGCTGGGTGGCAAGAAGGAGTTCCTCAAAAGGCAAAGAGAAACTTCCCAATATTGGAAGTTACACAGCATTACTTCCATGATAGTCTCTAGGCTAAAACGTAACTGGACCAGTTCAGTCGCAAGAAGTCGTGGGGTCACGTTTTGAAAGAGCCTTTGGAAGGGGAGACCTTGTTGTCACTGCCTCTGAAAGCAAAATCTCTAGCAGGGGTTGTCCAGGTTAGGGAAGGGACCTGAGAGGAAAATCTATCTCAGTGAATCTTCCACAGTTCACCAAACCTAATACTGTGCTTACCAAGGAATTACATTATTCTTCATAATAGTATAACATCGCCAGCATGCCCATTTTATAGGGAAGGAAATTGAGTCATGGAGAAATCATGTCATCTTTTAAGGTTATCTAGTTAGTAAGTAGCAGTGCTGTCCCTATGGCTCTAATATCTGCAGACGGTACCATGTAGACCCCTGGTTCTTCACAAACTCCTCCATACAGATTCATTGGAGAGGAGACGGTAACACATGCAAATCTCAAAACCCATCTCCTCTCGTTATGCATGTAATACTTTAACTATGACACTTTTATGAAACCTAATTTCCCTGGTGCTGAAATTTGCCAGCCTCCTCTGGTTCCCTGTAATGGGGTCCGCTTTATCCTTATTATTAAAAAAAAAAAAAAAAAAAACATGTGGATGCTGAATTCCATATCCCTCTGCCTGTGACCTTTCCCTGCTCAGCAGAGCACAGATAATTATACTCGGATATATTTCCCAGCCTTGAAGGAGAGCTGCTGGCAGCACATAGGGCCTTTTAGCTAGCAGGCTCAGGAAAGAAGAGGCTTCCGGGGTGGGGATCACGCAGGTGAGCCATCAATTTCAGCTGCCCTAGTGGAGGCAACCACACAGCCCCGCTCCGGAATCTGCACGCTCCACTGAGCCTGGCATTTTTTCCCCCGAATGGAGGAGGCTTAGCCATTGTTCAGAGAGGCGGTGAGTGTGTGCATGTCCGTGTGTTTTCTAGAACAAAAGCTGAAGTTGAAAAAGAAGCTCCCTTGTTCTTCGCAGAAAGACAGCAGAGGTTTGTGCTTCTCTCTCTTCATCCACAGTGGTGTTTGGAGGAGACGAGGACACCAGGACACAATAGACGCCATGTCTGCTTTCGTAACCCAGGAATGATGGGCAGGTGGGGGGAGAGAGGGTGTTGGGAGGGAGGGGGGCTAGCCACGTGGGGTGTGGCTTCTGCTGCTGCCTATTTTTATAGTTGTGATTCTGGCCGCTTTTCTGTGATGGGCTTCAGGTTCATTCTGTCCCCAGTGTCCAAAGCTTTGCGCATCATAGGAGTTCACCAGATACTCGCCGCACCCGTGAATGCCACGTTTTGCTTCTTAAAAGAATTTTACCAAATGTAACGCTAAGGGAGGCTTAGCTCTTATTGATGCCAGGTTAGCGCTCGTTTCAGGACGTCCGTGGCTGAAGTTCTGATGTCACCTCTCCCTCACGGGCCAGTGGGGAAACCCGGGGCAGAGAAACCTTCCGCGCCCGGGGCCAGCTGCGACAGGCCCCAGTGACCCTCCTCCAGGCGCAGCTCGCTCTCCAGGCTGCTCCTACCCGATGTGGCACCAGAGAAGCCAGTCCAGATGCCCAGAGGCTGCTGAGGCTGCTGAGTATGAGTTCCCATGTACTGTCTGGGACTGGTTTGGTGATTTGTCAGCATAGGAGCCCCATGAAGGGTGAGGGGTGATTGCCTTTCAGCTTCTGCGTCCTGACAAACAACCCCCTCCCCTCCACCATTTAGTGACTGGGGGCAGGGCTGTCGACCACACAGACCCATCCTCCTGTGGAAGGTTCTGGCAAGGCTGTGAACACCAGGCGGCAGCCTTCTTGGGGGGTGTCCCCTCCTTGATGGACTGCTGCTTAGGTAGGAGGTACCCAGTGAGGCTCATTCAAGGTCAGAGAGGCTGGACTCTCCATATAAGCAGAAATTAAAAAAAAAAAAATTCCCGAAGAGGCCAAAGAGGAAGCATCATTAGAAACATTTCTTGGTAAACACAATCAATACTACAGAGTATTTTTTCTGATTTTCAGCGGGTTTCATTTATTTTAATGGAGTATGGCTTTAGGTCGAATATTCAGGGTGAGTTTGGTAGGCAACATTCTCCATCACTTTTCCTACTGTTTCCCAATTTGCAGAAAAATAAAGCTATAGTAAAAATGATGGCAGCTACCGTTTCTTTTGTGCTTATGATACACCTGCACTGTATTGCCGAAAGAGCAGACGGAAGCTATAAAACCAGTAAGAACTGTTGGCACCAGAATTGGGTTTGCCGGGAGATTTTGGGTCCACCTAGATATTTAGAAAGTAAACTTTGCGACGGAAGAACAATGAAAATGAAGAAGGCACCTATGCGTGCGCGCGCGCACACACACACACACGCACTCATCAGCCTTGTCCAACTACACCCCGAAATGCAGCGGTGTGTGTGAGCTCCCCACTCTCACTGTTGGGGAGAAAGGACGTCCTATTAATTTTATTATGTGTGCCTGCAGTTGAGTCTTATTATAAGTGCACGGGTGAGGACCAAGTCAGGCACCCCATTTTATATCGGGCCTGCCCTGTAACATCACCACATTAATAATGCCCACCTAGTCGACTACCCAACCTGTGGGCTTCTCACTTCTTCCTTCGTCAACAAATATTTCTCGGCTGTGGGGTTCTCAAGCCCACGTGGCCTCCCAGGGCCTCTCCTGCCCTGCCCCGCGCTTCTCCATGCTCAGCAGTGAGTGCGTATATGGCAGGTGGTGGGATCCGGGCGTGCTTTTTGGGACATGGCGGGTCTTGGCTCTACGTTTAAGAAACCAGTGAAAGACCTAGCAAATGACCCCCCTAAAGGGCTTTCCAGCCTGACCTGCCAAGTTCTTTCCTTGATCTGAGGAATAAACCCGTTCCCTGAGGCTGATGGGAGCCTGGGAGCCTGGGAGCCAGTGCCACCTCCTGTCCAGGCCTCCTGAGGCCTCAGAGGTGACTTTGCAGGGATGTGGGAGGAGGGCGGCCCCAATAGCTACCAGGCCTGCCTGGGGGTCGGCCTTCAGGGAGGAGGGGCTCTAGAACCCCCAAGGCCATTTCCACGGTGATAGTGACCTCTGGCATGCTGTCCCCTGGGCTGAGAATAAAGAGTGAGAGGCCCCTGGGGGTGCTGATGCTTATAATTTTGTAGTGATTTTAAGAAGTCGCCAGATTCTATAAAAGAAATAGCATCTTGCTGTGTGAGAGGCAGACAGGGGTCGACCAGGGTCAGTTTCTTTGTAGTTGTGCCCACTTAACACTCTCATGAGGCTGTGCCTCGGTTTCCTCCTTTGTGAAGTGGGGGAAATGGAGGGGTGACCTTCCTGCTTGCGAGCGTTCAATGGGGTGAGACATGGAAAAAACAGAATAGTCCCTGGCAAATCACAAGCGCTCAGTTCATGTTCGTGTCATTGATCCAAAATTGAGGATATTGAATCCCCACATCTTGGTGACTTCGGAATTGCTGTGGTTCCATTTTACAGAGGTTGGCACTGCATTTGGAAGGAGCTCAGTTTCCAGCCCAAGGTCACATGGGAGACGGCTCGGATGGAGGCCTGACTCAGACCTGGGCCTGTCCGACTCCAGAACAGAGACCATCGGGGGGTCTCACCCTGGCCCTGCTGTGCGGCAGCAATGGGCACCCTCATGGAAGAAGGGAGGCAGATCCCTGACAGAACAGATGGGCTTCATTTATTCCTTCTTTACGAGCTCACGCCTTCATTCAACACTTATTAGGCCCCTGCTGTGTGCCAGCTATTATACTGGGCTCTGGGGAGTAATGATGAGCCGCACACTCGGCAGGGGAGTCGCTAGAGGGAGACATGAGCCACGCAAATGTGTGAGCGTGGAGGGGTGGGTGGGCAACAGGGCAGGGCGTGGACCAGGGCAAGATTTGACTTAGCCTAAGGTGTTGTTTTCTTGGGATTTTTGAGATGAAGACTTTTATATATATGTTTTATGTGTATATATAAAATCACTGCTTAAGATGAAGTCATACTGGAGTTGGGTGGGCAAAATGACTGGTGTCTGAGACGAAGGGGACATGCCGACACAGACTAGCAGACACCCGTGGAGAGCACTCTGCAAGACTGGAACTGCATCCTGCACTGTTTCCCTGCTACTCCTTTGTGATTTTTTAACCTAATTTTTTTGCCATTTAAGTGATCATATAAAACATAATTGTCCAAAAATAAATGCCAAATAGTTTTGTTGGGAAAGGGCTATAAAGACTTTTGGTTATGGAATGTTTTCACTTGAAATTTGACCTAAGTATCCAGCTGTTTTAAACGTCAAAAATAAAATTGCAATTCATTCACACACACACCAAAAAATTAGAATTGTGTTGCCACAGTAAAGAAACCTCCGGAAGGGGCCTCCCTAGTGGCGCAAGGGGTTAAGTCTCAGCACTAAGAAGCTATCCACAGCCACTGCAGCACGAGTTTGCTTCCCAGCCAGAGAGATTCCACATGGCACAACAGACCTCTCTTGTTTCCCCAGTGCTCCCCTCAGCAGGGTATTTCAGTAGATCTGCCTGTTCTGCTCCCCACTCTGTCCCTGGTGAATCCTCTCACCCCATGTCCTGCCATGCCTCTGGCCTGCACCCCAGCTCTTGTATGCATAAATAAATAAATCTTAAAAAAAACAAAACAAAACAGTGCAGTAGTTAATGCTTTAAAAAAAAAAAAAAACCTCCAGAAGCTAGGAGAAAGTTCTGGAACAGTTCCTTTTCTGGCACCCTCAGATAAAGCATGGCTCTGCTGATACCTAGATGTCGGACTTCCAGTCTCCAGAAATGATAGATAATAAATACAGGTTGCTTATCCAGTTAATTGTGAAATCTTACAGAGGCAGAGGCTGCTGGGAGAGAAGAGGGGCTTCTGGACCAAGAGGTCCTAGGAAGGAGCCCTCAGGATGATCTGCATTCCTGAGAGAAGGCCAGGAAGCCATAGCCAGGGGGGCAGGGCATTGGTGTGGCTGGAATGGGGCCCCTCCCCCTGCCCTCTCCCCTTCCCCCTTCCTTCCCTCCCTCCTCCGCATCCTCTACCTGCATGCTGCACATTTTGTAATGAAAAAGTTGCACAGCTACGTCTTCCTGGCAATCCTCCATGAACATCCGAATTCATTACCAAAATCTGATTTGCCAGGGGGCTAATGTTTCATTTTAACATTTCCTGAATTAAAAGCATTTTACTAAATGACATTCAATAGACTAATGAAGTATAAAATAGGAAAACCATTCAATTTCTTAATACAAGCTTTTCATTCTTCATAAAATGAAAAGGAACAGCGTGACCGAGAGGTTCTTTGCCTTGACCGGGTTTCATTGTCATCTGCGGTTCTTCTGTAAACATCTCATACATTACACCTTGTGACATATTTTCTAAGCAGGACATGACAAAGAGCTGGGTTGGACTTAGGGTTAGAGGGGGAGGGGGAGGAAGAAGAGGGGGAAGGCTTAGGATGAAGGAGAGGGGTGGGTTTGGGGAGGGGAGGGGTAGTTACCAGTAAGTTAGGGAATTAACAAAACATTCGAATTTGCTTTCACCCCGTCTTCATGCCCTCATGCCGAGAGGTGGGGTCACCGCTCTGTCCCCCACCGGGCCTGAGGTGTGGTCAGTAAGACAGGTTGGCCTTCTGATTCCACTCACGTGGGGAAACGGCCTGTTTTCTGCCTTCAGATAAGCATCTGCTGAAATGCAATCTTTTATTGCATTATTTTTAGAAATGAAAACGCTCCTACGTGACCGGTGTGTTTGAGCTGAACCTTGCCCCACAGGCAAACATGACGGGACTCACTTTCCAGCAGTGATGTCTAGTTTCTGAGAATCATCCGAGCTCCAGGAACCCTGACAAGGGCTGGGGACGGCGCTCCACAGCAACTTCCCCTCCGCCCCAGCCCCAACTGCACTCCCCATCCCCAGCAGTACTTTGAAGCGGGCGACGGGGAAGAACTCGGGTCTTTCTGCAGTTGGCAGATACAGTCACGGAAAGGCGTCGCCACACGTCTCTGCCTCGAGACAGCTCGTGCTGGGTGACCAGCCACCTGCGTCCACTGTGTCTAGAACCGTGCTCGTGGCCCCTCAGATGCCCCTTTAGTCGCCCACGGCTCTCTCATGCCCCATCTCCGGGTCATCTGCTTTTGGGGGTTGTCCATGGGCTCCCTGGGTTTGAACCTCCCCCAGCGGACCCAGGGAGTGCCTCGGCTGGACTCTGGCCACATCTTGGGCTATTTCTGATGGTGGGAACACCTTGTTCTCGCCAGGAACAGAACCTTCTCCTCAGCACCCCCTCCCCAAGCCCCACAGCACATGTACACAGTGGACCAGCTGGGCCACTGCCAAAGGGGTTGGGTGACCGTTGAGGACATAAGTGTACTCAGAGCCCCACTCTGGGTTCCAATAGCCCAGCACATCCAGCCACCCGGGGCATGTGGGACGCCTCTTGCCTCCCACCCGCTCTGGCTCCCCCAGGGCTAGGACGAGGGGATTGCTGGCCTGTCCAGTCTCTGACTCAGTGCATCTGGCGTGGGGCTGAGAATGTGCGTTTCCAGCCACTTCTCAAGGGCTGCTGCTACTTCCACTCATGTAGGTCTGGAGAGATAAGCTGCCTGCAGTCAGCAGAGGGGAGACTGCTGCCACAACCTGTGGCCCATGGCTGCAGCTAGCCCCCCAACACACAGCCCCCGCCCACCAGGTGGCACTCAGCACCGTGCAGCAGTCAGCAAAACCCAGCGCTCATGGAGGGCCAGCCTTGGGTGAGGTGACTCTTTGGCCAGCCTAAGGCATGTCCTTCTTTACTGTGTAACTGGAAGGCCATCGAGAGAACTCAGATTTTGGGGTCAAACAAGCCTGGTCAGAATCCTGACTATATAACCGCAAGTTTTTTAGCCAAGAGTTAGAAACAACCTACATGCCCATAAATGGATTTCTGGATAAAGGTGACAAGGTATGTACACAATGTACAGCTATAAAAGTGGGAAATTCTGGCATTTACAATAACACAGATGGACCTAGAGGTTATAATTCTAAGCGAAGTAAGTCAGACAGAGGAAGACAAACACATATGATTTCATTCGTATGTGGTACATTCAGAAAACAAATCGATGAGCTAAATAAAACAAAAATAAATTTTGGGACCGTAAGACCAAAAGTGGTTGCCAGAAGGGAGAGGAGGAAAGGGTAGTGGGTAAGTCAGGACAATAGGGACAGTTAGATGGCGAAGGATAGAATTGGAGGTTTATAGGTGAACTTTCTCAATGCAGCTGGCCCCCCGAATCACTACTAATTCTCAATGATGAACACCTGGAATTTACAAAATATAACACAATGCTACTTCAATCCAAAAACTGAAGAGGAAAAAAGCCTTCAAGTTTATGCATCCTTTCTGAACCCATGGAAGAAAACAAAAACATCTGCCTCTAAGGTTGCTGAGGGACTTGACTGAGACTTGTCCAGCTCCTGGCACCAGGGCAGAAAAGGGACTCATTAGGGCAGCTGTGACTATTAATAGGTCCGGAGGGACAGTCCTCTTATAGCCCACCTCTTGGTAATGAGTGAGCAGGAGGGGCCAAAGGAGGCCTTGGCAATGTGGTTTTCCTCCTTATTTCTCCAGCTCTAACAGTTTCCATTAGGAGCCTCCTGCCAGGCACTGGGGAGAAATAGAAACCCCCCTCCCAGGGCTGGGGCCAGAAGGCCAAAGAAGAGGAGGAAGGAATCCCCGTTAGCCATGCTGCTCACTGGGCACTGTGCTATTTGAGGAAGTCATTTCTATTTTACAGATCAGGAGACTGAAGTTAAGGAGCTTGCTGTTGGGGAAGCAGAATGCTTCGGTTAGCGCCACGCCCTTCATTGCGGGGAGGAGCAAACCAGAGCGGTGAAGTGATTTGCCTGAGGACACACAGCTGGTTTAGTGATAGCATTGATGACCCTCCACTTCTAACAAGCAGACTTACTGCACGAAGTCCCAGCTTCCTACTCATTCTTTACCTGGGACAGCTGAACCAAAAGAAAAGGTGTGAAAGCAAATGAGTTTAAAATGACACTGGGTTTTGTCATTGTTGTTTTCAACAAATTGAATTGTTGGTTTTCCCTACTCTTTCCTTTCAAGAGACAAGCCATTGTCCATCAAGAAAACTGGGAGAATGGCCGGCTTTGAAGCCTGTTCCCATTACCCCGTGGCCAGGCCACATCTGAGGGAGGTGTTACCCACCCAGGGGCCCTTGCCCAAGGCAGCTGCCACCTCCATCAAATGTCTGTTTCAAAAATGCTGTGCAATGTCCTGCTGCAGAGTTCATTTTTTTATAGACCAAATATGCATGACAATTACAGACCACACGGTGCAAACATGGCCAGTCAGCGCCAGAGAAATTGCAGAACTCAGGAGAGGACTTTCAAGTTATCAATAGCTAGGAAAGAGATCACAGCTCTGAAAAATTGGAAATGACCCATGTAGAGCTGACTTAGGCTTACTGGTGATAGAAAAGGATCCATCTAGCTTAACCCCCATCACACACACACACACACACACACACACACACACACACACACACACACACACACTCAGCCCTGCCTCACCTCCATGGGTCTCCCTCTTTTTCTATCTGATGATATGATCCTATCTCAGCCATTCATTGCCCAAATATTCCTCAGGTATCCTCACCACGGCAGACAGGGAAAGAAACACAGACCTCATCTTAGCAGATATGGGGCAGACAACGAACAGTGGAATTTGTAAGCAGGTGTGCTTTTAAGATGATGCATGCTAAAGAAAAAGAGCAAGTAGAGTAGGTAGGGGCGGGAGATGCAGTTAAAGACGGCTAAGCAAGCACTCGCCATAGCCAGATCCTCTCCACTTTGCAGCAAAAAAGCTCCCCTAGACTAAAAAACAGAATTGAGCTCTAGCCATCCCTTTCTCTTCCCTGTCCCCCTTTTCTCGATTAACCATGAACTTCCTTCAACTGTGTTCCTGGGAACTTGGAAAATTGATTCGGTAACATCCCTAATAAAATTCTCCACCCCTTTCAGGCTGTTAGTGACAGCAAAGATAAACAGCTGCTAATTGCTGCCCCAAGGAGACATTCCCTGCTGAAAATGTCAAACACCAAGACCCACACACCCACACTGCTGCAACCCCCTCCCCACAGCCCTTTCTATCGACCATCCCTTGCATTTCTCCCACCGCTTGGGGACCCATTACTGGCTCCCTCTGTCACCACCTCATAGAACAAACTCCTCTGTGCAAAGATGCTGTCATAGTTCAGTTTGTCCTTCTAGGCACTAGCAAAAGACCCAGTGTGGTCACTGACAAGGTGAGCCCAGGGGGGATCTGAAATAAGGGGGCAGATATTCCCTCCTGGGATCTCTGGTTCTAACTCCCAAGCAGAACACCCTAGAACAAGATGAGGATGGACTTCCCGTGTATGGAAACATCTAGAGGTTCTCCTATTTTCTTGGTAGTGTTAACTGGAAATCAAGCCTCAGTGATAGTGAGACAAAGAGTTTCTGAGATCATCAAATGAGGAGCGAACCCAGGAAGCCGGGAAGCAGTCTGACAGAGTTTACTTTGAGAGCTGTTCCAATAAACAGGAGTTTGAATTTAGTTTATATAGGTCAGAACAGTGAAGTGAGTCATTGACATTAAAAATGAATTATTCTGGGGCCTCCCCGGTGGCGCAGCGGTCAAGCGCTGCACTGTGGAGCTGTCGGCAGCGGTGACGCGAGTTCGACGCCCGGCCAGGGAGATACCCACATGGCGCGGCAGACCTCTCCTGCCTCGCCCGCTGCTCCCCTCAGCAGTGTATTTCTGATCTGCCTGTTCTGCTCCCCACTCTGTCTCTGGTGAACCCTCTCGCCACCCCACGCCTCTGGCCTGTACCCCAGCTTGTATGTATAAATAAAAAATAAATCTTTAAAAAAAATGAATTATTCTGGACAAGAGGAGCTGCTAGTTCTAAATTGCCCTGGCCTAAAGATATGCTGGTGCTGGAGGAAGGCAAGGAGGAGTTAATCTTTTCCTTTTTAAGGCTGCCCTGCAAAAGATGCAGATGCGGGGACCATGTCAGATCTTTAGCTGGCTCCTTGATCACTAGTATGAATGAAAGACTGACTCACCCTCAGGCAGCAGATTCTGCCCTGGGTAGAGCTGAGCCTGATGCTGGTGGTTTCACTAGACCCTCCCTGCTAGACCAGGCAGGGAGGGTCCCAGGAAGCTTTACAATAGGCTCACAGCAGGTTTGGCTTAAACGCACCAACTGCTCTTGCTAAAGGAGATGGAGGAGCACCTGCCCCTCCTCTGGGTGCACCCCATGACTCTGGTCCCTTGAGGGCAGAGCAGGTGTGGGCGAGGTGAGGCTGAATGTGCTTTGCTCTGGCTGGAGGGGACTCCCCAGACTCCCCAAGGCCAGGCCAGGGCAAGGACTGAGGGTGAGGGCAACCATAGCAGTGCTGCCCATCTGGTGGGGCATGCATGAACTTAAAGGGGGTGCTCTATGGGGGAGCTGGGAAAACCAACACCATCAACAGCCAGTGGGCGCTGCCTGGCCCCCACTCCCGCGAGCCTCACCTCCCGGCTGTGCGTCCCGGATCTTACCCTGTCCTAAAGGGCAGGACAGAAGTGTGCACTGCACCTTGTGGGAGGATCACTTTGTTCACTGGAGGCTGAAATACACACCGAGACCCCAACCCTTGGTCCTGCCAGGTCCGGCTCCACCCAAGGGAAATGAGGCCCTGGGAAGAGCTGCTCCCCCCAGCACAGGCTGTGGGTGCCAGGGGCTAGACCATTCGCCCTACGCCTGGCATTATTCACAGCTCACCAGCCGCACCCACAGACATGCACGGGCATTGGCCACAAAGGACCAAGGTGGCTTTACAGGTGGGTGACAGGTGGGTTCTGCCCGCAGGTCGTGGAAACCAGGAGCTTTCCCGTCCTCGGGCTGGGGCTTCCATAGGAGGCCGGGGCTTCCAGATGGCACCACGGCTGGGAGAAACCACCCTCCTCACTTGGCTCCCGGCTGGGTCTCACTGGATAGCGACGCTTAAAAAATTCCTGGACCAGTTGCAGGGAAAAGCTTCCGAGAAACTTGTGACCCAGGAAACACAAGTCATTCACCTCCAAGATATGCAAAATGCAGGCTTGACAGTAATGGAAGTTCTACCTCTGGTGAATTTCAATTCCAAGTCAAATAGCTGCCCAGAGAGAGATCCCTGAAAAGTTGTGCGTACATAAAATTTTTATATGTGCATTTCTTTCACGAACTTGACTTCCAAAGCCAGTGTCAGCCTTTGAAGCAGACACAAGCAGGAGCCTGGCTTTAAGCCAGCACAGGGCCTCCTGCGCTCCCCTGAGGCCCTAGGCCCCCGCCCCAGGGCCTCGAGCAAAGGCATCTTGTCCCCGTTGCTCTAAAGGAACAGGGCTGAAGAGCAACGGAGTCTAGGCAAAGTGTGTCCGAGTGTGAGACAGTTCAGAGGATCAGCTAAAGTCAGTTAACAGACCGAGCTGAGGAGAGAGAAGGGCCTCCGGGAGAGCCATCGCTCTAGTGCGGCAGGTTCACTATGGATCAGGCAGAGGGAGAGTCCTGGAGCCCTGGTGGATTTTTTCAGGCTTTGATGCTCTCTCAGGGAGCCAGGCACACAGGCAGGGAAGCTGGGGTGCAAGGAGGCAGGCAGGCAGGCAGGGGCTGCAGGGGGCCGGGAGGTAGGCAGGCAGGCCACAGAATCGCCCAGTCCCCAGCAAATTTTTTTTTTAAAAGATCCATTTATTTATGCATACAAGCTGGGGTGTAGGCCAGAGGTATGGATGGGGTGGTGAGAAGCTTCACCAGAGACAGGGTGGGGAGCAGAACAGGCAGAGCGACGGAAACACACTGCTGAGGGGAGCAGTGGGACAGGGAGGAGAGGTCTGCTGTGCCCTGTGGGAAGCTCCCTGGCCGGGGATCAAACTCATGCTGCAGTGGCTCTGGACAGCTTCATCATGCTATGCTCAACCCATGGCGCCACCAGGGATGCTTCCCCCTCCTCCACGCCCCCCCTCCACCCCCCAACCCCCCGCAAATCTTTCCGCACCTTCTCTGGGCTCTGCTGGAGTCTTCTCTCAGGCTTCGGCTTGGGCTTCATCTTGTCTGGTGGTCTGGTATCTTCTGCAGTCCCGCCCCTCCTCCTCCCATGGCCGCCACCTTTATCCTCCCCCCGGCGCAGGTGCGCACACTCGCACATGCGCACATGCCCGTGCTCAGGTGCCCACGATCAGGCACTGGGCCCAGGCCCACGCGCCGCCTGGCAGCCCCGGCCCCGCTGTGACTGCATTTGGAGACGGGGCCTTTAAGGAGGTGCTTGGGGTTACAGGCGGGTGCTAGAGTGTGGCTCTCATTCCCAGCACCCCTGTCCTCCTGCAAAGACGAGGGCCCCCAAGACCTCCATTTCTCGCCCGTGTGCTCAGGGACACAGGAAAGAGGTCACCATCTGCCAGCCCAGGAGAGAGGCCTCAGGAGACATCAGCTCTGCTGGAAAATATCGATCTTGGATGCAGCCGCCAATAGTGTGAGAAGATAGTGTTTGCGTCGCCTCAGGCCGTGGTGTTTTGTTGTGGCCTCCGGGCCAACGGGGACCTTGGCTCACAGCCTTTGCTTCTCACTCGTCGCCCGCCCCCTCTGCCCCCTTTCCCACGCCTGGTTCCCTCGCTGTGGACACTGCCCTCCCCAGGAGGGCGCCACACAGCCTGCCCATGTTCCTGGCCTGGTCCCCTCTCCCCACCTCCAAAAGACAGCCCCTGTTCAGGGTGTCATTGGGCACGGCAGGCTCCAGACGAGGCAGATGGAGCTGGGAGCTGACGCCGTAACTTCTCCCACTTGCTCACGAGAGCCACAGTTAGCGAGTGTGTAGAAAGCAAAGACAGTTTTTCAAAGTGTTTTCACGGCTCGGTGCTTCGATAACCTCATAACTGCCGGGCAAAGTAGGGGTGATTGATTTCCTCCTCCTCATGTGGTCCTCACCTCTCGGTCTTCACTAAACATCCGATGGACTAATTTTGTAATGTTTTTCCTTCTTAACTGGATTATAAGATCCCCAGGGACAGAAGCCTTGCAGATTTTTACTAAATACATTTGTGATAAATCCTAAGGCTCTAGCCCCCTAAAAGGATTCCATCTAGACTAGCAGAAGGAAATTAACTTTTCCATATGATCGCCTAGATTTAAATCTTCTCCTTCTTGCCATTTTATTTCACATTTAATATTGTGTGCAAAACATATTGACTCACAAGAGCACAAAAAGATTAGAAGGATTTGATGCAGAATAATGAGTTTGCAAATTTTTTAAAAAAAATAACAAATACCTCGCTTTTAAAGTCTCCCATTCCACAAAAATGGTATTTTTCATGTTCGATTTTCTTGTGTTGGTTGCAGAGTTCTCCTGTGACAATTTTCTTACATTTAATGTTTAAGCCTTTTTTAAAATTGTGGAAATAATGTAGGCTAGAAATCAGAACAGCAGTTGCCTGCTGGGAAAGGATTGATTGCAAGGAGGCTTTGCGGAACTTGATCACAGTGTAGCTTACCCTAAATAGGAAAGAATGAACATTTGAAACCGCTATCAAGATTTTCCGAGTTGATATTTATTAGATTACCAGTGAGGTCAGTTTTTCATTTGTTTAATGACTATTTGTCTTTTTTCCAATAAATTGGAAGGCCTTAGACTACTATAATTTCCCATTTTTTTCTGACTGACTTGTAAAAACTCTATAGAGTCAGGATACATCACTTGGTTCCTTTTATATTCAGATACTCATTTCCCCCTGGTTTTTCATTTGTCTGTGAATCCTGGGTAGGTCAGCACTGGTGCTTAGCTAACCCACAGCCACCCATCACCCACTGCCAACCCCCTTCTCCACTGCATGCCCCTACAGAAATGTCCCCAGTTTCTAGTGTAGAAATCCCTGTCCTATTTGTCTGCCAGCAAAAAAATAGAGGAATAAAAACTTACACTCTCTCTACCCATGGGGTGGAATTAAGTTACCATGTTTGCTCATTGGGAGAGCCCAGAAAAGTACATAAAAGAAAATGAGCTTTTGCTACTAAAAGTTTTTCCCATGCTAATAAACAAGGTGATGAAATTTAGAAAGAAAATGATCTGGCTTTATTGAAAAGAACACTGACAGGGTGTGGATGTTACACAGCTCTGTGTTTGCAAATCGATTTTTACAATCTTGTTTTGCTCTGATTTTTTGTTAAAAATGGACGGACTTGGGCAAGGGTGGAAGGAAGACCAGTTAGAAGGCACAGCGGATACTTCTGTCCTTCTCCTTGCACAGCGTTCTGTCTGCTTGTTCTTTCTGTGCTCACCCATCTTTCAAGGCTGAGCAGTTTGGGGGACCCCTCTGTCCCCCTCTCCTCCCAGCTCGGTCCCAGCATTTGTGCTCTTGGAGGCTGAAGAACAGATGTGGTCCCTGAACCAGCAAGCGGCTTGGACTAGGTTCTGGCACTAGGCTGTCCCCCCCCCACCCCCCGCCCTTTCCTTGGAGCAGCTTTGCATAGTGAAGGACAGGCCACCCCAAGATGCTCAACTCAGCACATTGCTCAGCACATTGATAATCTTTATGCTCAATAGTAAAGAGTATCAGCACATGTATCTTCCATTTACATGACAGTTTTGCGACTCCCCCCGCACCCCCCTCCCCAGGGTTACTGCAGCTTCTAGCAATTTGAAGAATTTTGGAACCCTTGAAGTCATCTTCACAGGTTTTAAAGGCAAGTAGGGAAACCAGGCAGCAGGGAGACAGCAACTTAGGCCCCCGGTGTGATGCCGCCCTTTTATCCCCGCCCCCCAGGCGCAGGTGTAAACTCCTGCGCATGCGCACACGCCTGTGCTCAGGTGCCCACCATCAAGCACGGAGCCCCACACCCTCTAAGTTAAAAAGATCCAGGCAGCAGGTGATGGGGTAAATGCCATCACCAACTTCATTTACCCTACATTGGCACTTACAGCTTTTTAAACTGTAATTCTATTCTATCCTCCTTTAACCTTCAAAAATCTGTTTTCTTGTTTTTTAATTCTCCCTTGAAAAGATGAGGAAATTAAGGCGTGGAAAAAAGAGGGGACTCATTGAAGAGCAAGTATTTAGTGACGCCAGGGTGGCTTACCCGTCCCTTATCTCCTGCCCCACAGCCTGCCCAGAGGGCACTCGCCACACAAGGTGGGGCCTTGGCCTACCTGTTTTGGTGACCTCTCTCTCTGATGAGAAGTCTCTCTGCCTTCATACCAGAGAGATGCGGGTGAGCGTGTGAGCTGTGTTTGAGGCTATGTTTGGTGATTACGGTTTATCACGAAATTGCTTGACCTTCCTTATCGTGGTCCTGGATTACTCACTCCCTCCCTTAAATATTTGCCGAGTAATGGCCTTGTGAAAGCAATGCATTTTTGGACTTCGATCATTTGAGCCGCCTCAGAAAGCCTTTCCTCCTGTGAATAAATTGAATTTGCTAGTGGACTCAGGAGGCTGTGCCTCTGTTAGTCTCAATAGCGAAACACACTGGGATGGAATTATGCCTGTTTTCCTCCCGACTCTGTTTTGAAAACTTTCCAATCTCAAGGAACGTTGAAAGAGGGGTCCAGTGAACGTGCAGAGACCCTTCGTTTTCTGACAGTTCTTTATCTTTTTTCTTAAAGATTTGTTTATTTATGCATACAAGCTGGAGCATAGGCCGGAGGTTTGGGGTGGTGAGAGGGTTCACCAGAGACAAAGTGGGGAGCAGAACAGGCAGATAAACTGAAGTACACTGCTGAGGGGAGCAGCAGGCGAGGCAGGAGAGGTCTGCTGAGCCATGTGGGAATCTCCCTGGCCGGGCATCGAACTCCTGCTGCAGTGGCCCTGGATAGCTTCATAGTGCTGCGCTTAACCCGTTGTGCCACCAGGGAGGCCCTGACATTTGTCTTTCTATATATGGGGATCTTATTTTGTGCATGCTTTTCTGCTGTTGTTGAATCACGTGAGTAGGCAGTAAATATCACTTCACCCCTAAACACTTCAGATCATCTCCAAAAAAAAAAAATCCTCCTGTCCTCCTATATGATCATATTGACTGTTTTGAAAACAATGTTGAGAAGTTTCCAGTCCCGGACCTCCCTGGTGGCACAACGGGTTAAGTCTCAGCACTATGAAGCTATCCGCAGTCACTGCAGCCTGAGTTCAATCCCCGGGCCAGGGAGCTCCCTACATGGCGCAGCAGACCTCTCTTATCTTGCCCGCTGCTCCCCTCAGCAGTGTACTTTAGTAGATCCACCTGTTCTGCTCCCCACTCTGTCTCTGGTGAATCCTCTCACCACCCCACACCTCTAGCCTACACCCCAGCTCTTGTGTGCATAAATAAATCTTTTTAAAAAGTTAAAAATAAATCAATAAATTCAATGTGGTATCCCGTGAACCTTTGATATCTGTCGGAGGCTGTTGATCTTCCCTACGTCTTTAATATCTCCACAACCCCATGGGGAAGGTAACAGGCATAACCTCATTTCTCAGTGCATAGATAAAGGAGCAGAGTCTTGAGAGGAGAAGCCACACAGTCATAGAAGCTGAAAATCACAGACCCAGGCCCCCACCCCGGTCTGTCTGACCACAGCTTACACTCAGCACCTGCCGCCGGGCCTCCTGCAAAACAAAGGACTATGGTGACGGTTCACGGGTAAAATCGGTGGTGGGTAACTTTGGGGGAATACACAATAATGTAAAAGATATAATTAATAATAAAAGGAAAAAAAGAAAAAACAACAACAAAGGAAGGAGGACACACCTGCCAGATTCCTTAGTAGGATTCCACTTGTAGGAATATTTTTCATTGAGACTCTATGATGAGTCTCCTACGAATCTGCACACTCGTTGAGAACTGATGCCTGGGGCCAAGCTCTGTAACAGCTTGTTAGATGGACTAGGACAGCTGTAGCTCAAGCACGCAGAAGACAGGCGCGAGAGGGGCCTCGGGCACAATGCCACCCCGAGAAGGGGGAAATAGAACCGCATACGAGTGACTCCAACTCAAAGCCACACAGGCAAATATGCCGATCCACAGGCTGTGAGAGTCTGGAACAGTGAGGAGTTAATTCAGGCCTGCAGACAGCTCTGTTTAACACTGTGGCAAACCCAAGGATGTTCTATTGAAAACAGTGCAGAAAGCTCCCTAAGTGTCTAACAATAGGGGACAATTAGATAAATTGCTATGCACCCACGCAGTGTAATACCAGACAGTTATTTAAAATAATGCCACAGCAGAAAAAGGCTATTGGTGTGGAAAAATATGCACCACACAAAAGCAAAAATCAAAACAGAGAGAAGATACTGGGTGAGAGTAGACGAGGGACGCTCCATCTGTTTCTGAAAAAACAACAGAAACACACACAAAGGCACACAGGATGTGCATACATGTTCACATGAGGCTAAAAGACACACGTGATGGTCACGCGTGCTTGCATGCACACGGAGACATGTGTAGGTGTGCATTGGCATGCGTGCAAAAGATAGCTTGTGTACCTGTGTGTTTGTGTGCTTACAGAAGACGTGATGTGTAGATGTGAAAGACACAATATGTATGTGATTGCACACACAGGAAGCACAGATGGTGTGCTCGTGTTTGTGTTCACCCTTGGACGCGTGTGATGGGCCTGTGCCTGCATGTGCACGGGAGCTCGGAGAACAAACACCCCAAGAGGCTATCAGCGGCCACTTCTCCAGGACTGGAACCACAGCTGCTCCATAGGGCTCGTTCATCTGTATTTTCTGATGTCTCTGTGACGTGCGTGTCATCTCTTTCACCTCAAGAGGTAACAATACACAAAACTCCCTATCGAGATTTCACAGGCTCATTCTCTTCCACAACCGGGCTGCTTGGCTTTCAGGGAGAACCAGGCACATTGTTCCAGCCCGGCGTCCAAACCCTGGAACGGCTGGGCTACAGGACTGCCTCAGTCCAGGAGATAATCCATTTTACTGGGAGTGAATCAAAGTATTTCTTCAGGAGTGGATGGATTGAGAAGTTAAGGAGAGCTTGAAGGAGGACATCAGGAGGAGCACTTCTGGCTACTGAACACCGCAGGCACTTTCCCCAGACACCTCGAGTGAAAGTTTGAAATGACGATGCCTCCTCCTCGGGTGGGCTGGCTGAGGAATGCTACTGTCCGGTTGAGGTCCCGTCCATTTAAACTCAGCTGCTCAGCACTGCACTCCGCTGCCGCTTTTGTTTCTGTCGTATTTTATTGTCTGTCTCACTTTACAAAACTTCGACAGAACTTGTTATAGCTCATCGGCACCCGCCTTCATTCAAGGGAGAGGAACCTTAAAACAATGGACTGATACTTTCTATCATGTTTCACAGCATTCTGGCACATTCTTATCACTGATCATAGGGATGAGTTGTTTCCGCCAAGTGAGACAGACCTTCCGGCGGGAGGATGAGCACCTATAACCAAGGAAAGAGAAGGGGGGCTTGGGGGTGAGAGCAGCGCAGGAGTCCCCCGTGCCCCCAACCTCTGTGCCCCTTCGTGGGGAGGGGTCCTGGCAGACAGTGTCCTCCTTTGGTGAGGGCGTTCCGTGGCACATATTTGCTGAAGATTGATGACGCCGTTTGGGTCCAGGGCCCCAGGGTGCCACGAACGTCTTCGTGCCGAGAAGAGCACCTGTGATGTCGAACTGACATGTCTCAGACAGAGAAACAGGCACATGACGTCATCCAGCCTCTGGAACAGAGGGCGTTTTATAACAGGACGTTACTGAATTTTTAAAATTTGTTTCTGGCTTCCAGACACAGGAGAATCCTAGTCAGAGCGAACCAACATCACCCAGACATTCGAGAGATTTGCTTACTGACAAAAGCCAAGTGTCCTCCAGTAGAACAGCTCCTCTTACTGTAATCAATTTTCCAGAAATTGTCCTGACCTCCAGGGACTGGGAATGGGGAGTTTTAAGAAACCTCACTGGCAGAAAAGCATCTGTGTCAGCCAACCATTCATCTGTGTCTGCTTCTTTTTGTTTTTTTCAAAGATTTATTTATTTATGCCTACAAGCTGGGGTGTAGGCCAGAGGTGTGTGTGTGAGAGGGGGGATGAGATAATTCACCAGAGACAGAGTGGGGAGCAGAACAGGCAGATCCACTGAAATACGCTGCTGAGGGGAGCTGCAGGCGAGGCAGGAGAGGTCTGCTGCGCCATGTGGGAAGCTCCCTGGCCAGAGATCGAACTGGTGCTTCATAGTGCTGCGACTTAACCCCTGGTGTCACCAGGGAGGCCCTCTGTCTGCTTCTGAGGCCAGGCACAGGTGCATGGCTGAAGCTTTCTATCCAGCTGGACCTTACCTGGGCAGGAAGAGGAGGTTGGTGCAAGGCATGGAGCAGGCAGAAGCTCCAGCGCCCACGCGGGGGGCTTCCATTCCTGCAGAGATTCAAGGGCACAAGAGAGATGGGAGGCAAACCAGGGGGAGCCATCGCCTTAGCATCAAAAGGCCCATGGGGCACCGTGGCTTCCACAGTCCAGTGAAAGGAATATAACTGACAGCTCCTGGTAATCTTCCCCAAAGCTGTAATTTATTGAGTGTTTGCTTCTGCATCAGTTGCTGCGCTAACCACACCAAAAGCATCCCCCTGTGGGGTACTGTTATTACACCATTTTGCAGGTGTGTTTACTGAGGTTTTCTGAGAAGTCATGTAACTTGCCCAAGACCACATAACTAATAAGCGGATTTCCTAATAAGGGTTGGCACTTGGTCTGTCTGACTTAAAAAGCTCTCGTTATAAACATGGCATTGGAATTTCCCTGAAATCCAGAAACATTTTATTTGAAAAGAATATCTGTAAATACAGACACCTGCCTGGCCCCACGAGAAATGTTTCACAAACTGAGCTCTTGGCACTCTATCATGTGGACGCAGTTGGGCTTGCATTTTCTGTTTTTCTTGAGATTTGCAAAGTAGCTACGATAGCTAGTGTGATGTGTCAACTTGGTTAGGCCATGGTGTTCAGCTGTTTGGTCAAAAAGCCACTTAGATGTTGCCATGAAGATGTTTTTTAGTTGTGGTTAAAATCTGAATTGATACACTGAGTAAAGCAAATTACCCTCTACAACAAGGGTGGGCCTCGTCTCATCAGTTGAAGGTCTTAAGAGCAAAGTCCCCAAAGAAAGAAGGAATTCTGCTTCTAGACTACAAGATATAAATTCCATCTGACTTTCCAGTCTGTCCTACAGATATGGGTCTCAAAGCTCCAACATCAGTCAGTTCTTACCTGAATTTCCAGACAGCTGGCTTGCCGTATGGATTTTAGACAATCATGTGAGTCAATTAAAATTAAAGAATTCTCTCTTTTTGCCACACACTCTGTGCATGTGTATTATCACAGTAATTATTCTGTATTACTGTAATTATATTTTATATTCTATATTGTATTATTGTATATTACTGTAATAACAGACACATTATTGGGTATTTTCTCTAGAGAACCCTCACTAAAACAGTAGCAGAAAATATCCATGGGGACTCTCTTTAAAAGACTCTCCATTACGATGAGCAAAGGCACATAAAGAAAGAGTTGGATGATTTTACACCATGTGCTGGCTCATTCCCCACAAAGGGTCTAATCTGTCAGCTCAGCGACCTCCGACTCGGGCAGAATCATCATTTTCTCCCCGCCATGCTTCACAGAGAGTCTCGCCTTCCCGCCAGCCACCTCCCTGCTGCAGGGTTGAGCCCACGGGGCCCCTGATTTTTCCTGCAGTCAATGTGTGTGCTTTTCACTGCGTGTTCCCTCCTTTCGCTCCTAAGTTAGAAGTGAGCCCTTTATAGCCCCTGCCAGAGAGAAAAGCTACTTGGTCATCTGGTCTTCTCCAGAAGCTTGGGCGCTGCAGGGTGCACCTGGGGAAGGGCTTTCGAACAACAAGGCACGTGAGGTCTTGCTGATGTCGACTACAATGGAGCAGTGACGTGCTGGGCCTGCAGGTGGCAGACAGCCCCCCACCCCACCCCACCCCCGCCATCCCCCTCCCATCACCGTCTTTGTGGGGAGGGGGCCACTGGCCCCTAATTTCCACATTTCTCAGGGCCAGGCCTGAGAGTCACAGTGCGGCCAGCTTGGAGCTTCGGTCGCCTCCGGCTCACTGCTTGTTTGAGATGTTTTTGAGGAAGGTCTCCTGACATTCCCCGGTGCACTTAGTCCCTGATCACCCCAAGACTCTGGAGTGCCTCTGCCATGTGGCTCAGCCTCCAGCCGGTCAGTAGTGGGAGGTCTCTCTCCACCGGCTCTTTGGCCACTAGGCCGTCCTCACTGGCCTCCCCCCACCCCAACTTTGTTCCTTGGCCTCCCTCTCCACCTGAGGCCCCGCCCCAGCCTTTGGGAGGTCACTGCAGGACAAAGCCTCCTGGGATTTAGCGGGGGGTTCGTCCTCGTTTCTGCCTGGTCCCTCACGTCCTGCAAGCTTCTGCCTTACTCCCGGAGTACTCCGGCTTCACAGGAGTGTGACCCACGCCATGTCAGAAAAGCCAGATACTCGGTTTACACTGTCAGTGTCTGTCTTTGAACTTGTGCTTTGTAAGTGAAGTCGACACACGGGCGTAGGGAGACAGGGGGCAGCCGGGTGAATGCAGCAGCTCGGCCAAGGATGGGGGAGGCCGTGTGGGCACCGGGTCATCGGCTTCGGCGCCGGCCAGGTGGGCAGATGCGTGGGTCAGAGCCAGGCCTGGACTGGCAGTCGCCACCTGCTGCTGCGGCAAAAATCGCTGTGCCTGCGGGGGAGGGGCTCTGCCCGGGGCGGCTCCGGGCCTGAGGTGGGCGGCTCCGGGCCTGAGGTGGGCGGCTGGCTTGTCGGACCACCCTGAGACCCTGTCCTGGTGGCTTCTGCACAGACATCCAGTCTCTGGCCTGGAGGCCAGAAAGGGCCAGTAAATGATTCATCAAATGTGTCGGTAGATGATTAACAGTGACAGCAGGGACGTGGGACGCCACAGTCAGGCATATCGGGTGTCTGCTCAGCTGCCTCCTCCTAGGAATATGCGCAATCAGGCCACCAGGTCACAAATCAAACACTAACGCAGAATGTCGGGTGGACTCAGGCCGCACGGCCCTTCTCGCCAAGCTCTGCCCTTGGCTTCCTTGGGCTGTTAACCCCGTGCCCTTCCCTGCCCCCTTCCTGTGTCCCCACTGGTCACACGGCTCAGCTGGTCACACGGCTTCAAAAGTACCCCGACTTGGGCCTCCCTGGTGGAGCAAGGGGTTAAGTCTCAGCACTATAAAGCTATCCACAGCCACTGCAGCGCGAGTTCGATCCCTGGCCAGGGAGCTTCCCACATGGCGCAGCAGACCTCTCCTGTCTCCCCGCTGCTCCCCTCAGCAGTGTATTTCTGTTGATCTGCCTGTTCTGCTCCCCACTCTGTCTCTGATAAACCCTCTCACCACCCACACACCACTGGCCTGCACCCCAGCTCTTGTAGGCATCAATAAATAAATATTTTAAAAAAAAGTACCCCAACTCTCAGGCATGGGGCATTCTGACGCTCACCTGAGGGCACCCCTTGAGCACAGGAAATTGGGGAAATGGGCCAGGCTGGGGTCTCTCATGCCAGGCTGAGCTGCGGGTGTGGGGAGGGGGCAAGCAGGGGCCGGAATAAGAGAACAGGCCGCTTGATGGAAGAACCTTGAGTTCACATGAACAGAAGTTCACGCTGCTTCGTCCTTCCTGGGGAGTGGGTGTGCCCCTGCACCCACCTCCACAGCCCCACTCTGTCCTGCCTGCGTCACGGCAGCGCCCATGTTCACGTTGGTCCGTGGAGGTGTTGGTGAGGGGGAGCAGCGCAGGACAGAGAGGACTGACGGGCTGCTCCTCCGGGGAGACCCACTTGGACACGGCCCCTCGAAGCCCCCGACCACCCTGACTGCCTGACTGTGGTCCCCACACCTCGCTCTTTGCTGGCCTCCTGGCACTGGCAGTACCCTCAGGGGAGAGGACTATTTCCAGCTTTCAAAGAGGGGTTAAGGGTTCAGGGGACACCCCCTTTCCTGTCTGAGAAAGGCTGACAGGGACACAGACCTTCCGGTGTGTGAGGAAAGGGGAACCTTGGCGTGATGTTCATGAAAGGAATGAAGACCGCTGAGAGTTAGAGGAAGTTAGAAAAAGGAAAGGAGAGAAGATTTACATGATGAAAAATATGGGAGGGAAAATAAGAAAACATAAAATATTTTCTGGAAGTGGACTTTTTAAAGTTAGTTTGTGATAAGATTAAGACAAATGTTAGTGGAAGACTCATGCAAGCAAGAGAGTGGAGGGAGGAGTCAAAAATGGAAACTTCCTGAATGTTCTGGACGCCCCCTCACCCTAACCAATAGCCTGCCTGGTCCACCCAGCCTACTCCCCATGATGGGGAGCCTGCCTCTTAGGATAGGACCACAGACAGCTCCCAAAGGTTCTCCTGCCACAAGCCTGGCATGGCTGCAGCTGAGGTCTGTGGAAGCCCAGTTCTCTCCTTGGTTTCCTGCTTACTCTTTCCTGTTTTGGGGGGGGAGAGGAGAGCACCTCCAAATGCCTGTGTCCAGATGCCACTCTGCATAGTACTGGGTGGGCTGGGGCCTAAGCCTTCTCCAGCCAATAATTTTCCAGCTACCAACTAACAGAGGCTCTTCGCGGTCAGGCCCTCAGATTCTGCACAGTCCCTGCTGATGGACCACAAGTGGACCCCCTCTCAATGCTCCGTTTGCTACATCTCAGCCCATCAAAAGTGGGGGCAGGTCCTGGGGTCACGCGGGCTAGAGGCTATTGCCTGAGCCACCTCTGCACTCCCTGAACTGGTGAGACCATCAGCCGCATGTCCCTCACTTGCGAGTATTTGAGGGTGGAAACAGGTGTGTCATCTGCATCTCTCAGGTAAGGCCCGAGCAGGCGGTCATGAAGACAGAAGAGAGAGAGATGCGAAGGCTCGGAGGGGAACTTGGGACCTGCAGGGAGAGAAGAGCCTTGCTCTGGACACGTGGCCACGGGGACAGCACCTACCTGCTTCTCAAGCCAGCGCTGTGCAGCACCTGACAGTGGGTGCCCTAGCACCTGGCTTCCTGCTCCCTTGGGTGCTTCTTCCCGCTTCCTGCAGCACAAGCCAGCCTCCTCTCCCGACTTCCGGCTGCCCCTGCCCTTCACCTCCCCCTGCGCCAGCCCCGCCCACATTCAGGCGTCCCTGGCCCCGGCTAGGCGCTGACTCTTGGCCTCCTGCTGCCCTTGGCTTTCAACAAGCTCCGCCTCGCCCTCTACCGCAAACAGCCGGCAGGCATCAGCAATTGTAGCGACAACAACGCAAACACAAACACGCTGGCGGGGGAGGGGCGGGGAGGACGGCTTGGAGTCTCCAGGGTGCAGATCGCAGCCAGGGGATGACTCACCCCTGCGTCAGGCCGACAGGAGAGACTGTTCAGCCCGCCTCCCCACCTGGGCTCCTCAGATGCTCTCTTGAAGACAGTGTCCTGCGTTACCCGAGTCGAACGTCTTGGAGACTGCCTGATTCAGCGTCCGCCTTACCAATTCTTCTTATACGGTCCCTCGTGACTGCTGAGATTGGGGCGTCAGCCTCGTCCCACTGTTGTTCGAGAATGCCCGCCATGTGGTGGGAGAGAAACGGTGCTGGGAGAAATCGTGATGGTTAGCAGGGCTCCAAGTCAGATTAAAAACAAAAATATGAGTTTATCGCAGCACTGTTTACAATAGCTAAGATATGGAAACAACCCAGATGCCCAGAAATAAATGAGTGGCTCAAGAAGATGTGGTACATGTACACAATGGAATATTATTCAGCAATCAAAAAAGATAAACACATGCAATTTGCAGCAACATGGATGGAGCTAGAAGGGATCATGCTCAGCGAAAAGAGCCAGAAAGAAAGAGAAATATATCAAATGGTTTCACTTACAGCAGGAATATAGGGGAACCAAATAAGAGAGAGGCATTCAGTGGGGCGGGGGAGAGAAGCGCTCAAAACAGGGGAGAAAAGAGCACAGGGGACTATGATGACGGTTCACGGGTGAATCGGTGGTGGGAAACCTACGGGGAATACACAATAATGTAAAAGATATAAATAATTTTGTTTAAAAAGTCAAAAAACCCAAAAATATGAAAGGGCAGGGATTTACCAAAAGGGGCGGCGGCGGGGCTGAGCTGAAAGCGCGCAGGACGCCGGACGGCGCCCCCCCCTGTCTGACTTGGGCTGGCCGTTCTGTTCTCCAGGCACCCCCACACACACACCCCAGCCCCCCGCCCGAGACCACCCCGCATCCTGGGCCACGTTTGTTTTGTCTCCTTCCTTGAATACGCTGGTGCAGGCATCCGAGGTAATTAAAATCAGGCGAGGGAAGAGTCCTCTTCATCGTGAAAGAGGGCTGATGAGGCGGCGAGGCGGCGAGGCAACGCGCGAAAATAGTCATGTTCCGTGCGCTCATCGGAGGATTTCAAAGTGCTTCTTTCATCCTAATCACGTTTTCATGATGAGACGTACTTCAGACGGATAACTAGGGACCTCTGCACCTGGCTGTTCCCCAGGCAACTCAGACTCAACATCCGGCTGACGAATGTGGCTGTTTTCCCCACCCTCTTCCTCTCTCTGGGGTCCTCTTCTTGGCCAATGGTGTCTCTATCCACTTGGCCCCCGAGCGTGCAAGCGCGACAGGATTCTCGGCCTCAGCTCTCCCTCGCCTCCCTATTGATTCCATCCCCCAGAGTCTCTCAAATTGCCCCTCGTGTGGCTCCTCACTGCCCCCGCCCCCCAATAACCTGGACAGTGAGTCTTCTCCCTGGGGTTCCCTCTCTGATCTCTCCCTCCTCTCCCCCAGCCTCCACTCTGGCCTCGGGTAGCCCTTAACTGACCTTTGCCTCACCTTGACCTCTGACCCACAGCTATGACATGAGCTGCCCCAAATTTCAAGTGTTCCAAAGATTTGGGGGAGGGACAGGAAGGGGTTGGGAGACTAATGGCCTTCCTAAAAGGCAGGTGTGATTGTGGCCACCCTCTGCTTAGAATCCTTGGAAAGTTCTCCAGTCTCTGGGGAATAAATTCAAACCCCTTACCACACTCTCCGTGTCTTCACGTGATTTGTCCCTGCCCACCCCGCTCCATCTGCTACCACGGGGCTCCTCGGTGTCCCCCCAGCACACACTCCCAGCACCAACACCCATACCCCTGCACCCCAAGTTTCAGCTCCTGTGACTTTTTTTTAAATTTTTTAAAAAATTATTTATTTGTGCATACAAGCTGGATGCGGGCCAAAAGTGCAGGGGTGGTGAAAGGGTTCACCAGAGACAGAGCAGGGAGCAGAAGGGGCAGATCAACTGAAGTACACTGCTGAGGGGGGCAGCGGGCAAGGCAGGAGAGGTCTGCTGCACCCTGTGGGAAGCTCCCTGGCTGGGGATCGAACTCGCGCTGCAGTTGCTGTGGATAGCTTCATAGTGCTGAGACTTAACCCCTTGTGCCACCAGGGAGGACCCCCTGTGACTTTCTAACTCATCATCCCCCCATCTCTTTCAGGTCCCCCCCGGGGAACTGCTACTCATCTTGTGGGACACAGTTTAAGTGAAACTTCCTGGGTGTAGTCTCCTGTCTCTAGGGGTAAAAGAAGCATTTTCTCTCCCGCCAGCCTGTAACGTGCTTTTATTCTACCGCTTACCATTCTGTGTGGCAATAATGGGGCCACAGCTACAGTTCCTGCCAGACAGAGATATCCTTGGAGGGCAAGACCCGAGTCTTATTCATCTTTCTATGCCAAGCACTCAGGCCATCTGGGCCATAGCAGGGCTCCTTAGTCTAGTCTAAGGGCTTCAGTGGGCCTGCCATAAATCAGTAGTCCCTCTCAAAAGTAGGGCAAAGGGAGATTAAATACTGTACTTAGAAGGACAGAGACCTAAGGGTGGATTGCAGCCAGGACAGTAAACAGCAGCCCGAGTCTAGACTATTCTGACAGTCACGATGGCAATCCTGTTTTCATGTGGCTCCTTCCCAGCCACACCCTGGAGGGACAATGGCTGGAAGGACTTAGACCCTGCAAATGAGGGTGCAGGCGGGAGGCATCAGGATCATTCTGGGGGTCCCCATGGCTCCAGAGTTTCTCTAGACCAAGAAAAGATGCCGAAGCATTTGCCCACCCATAGCACATGCTCTCGTCTCACAACCCGTGTATGAAAGCACAGATGACTCGCGGAAGGAGAATGATTGCTGCGTGGACTGGATTCATCACCAGCGGGACCAGAGAGGACCAGGGTAGCAGGCGACTGTGTGTCCCACTGGTAACAGCTGGGATTAGAAACCAGGGACTAAGGATGGTTCCTTTATATTGGTTGAATGGGGGCCTCCCTGGTGGTGCAACGGCTTAAGTTGCAGCACTATCCAGAGCCACTGCAGCACGAGTTCGATCCCCGGCCAGGGAGCTTCTCACAGGGGGCAGCAGACCTCTCCTGTCTCTCCGCTGCTCCCCTCAGCAGTGGATTTTAGTAGATCCCCCTGTTCTGCTCCCCACTGTCTCTGGTGAATCCTCTCACCCACACCATATTGCTGATCTACACCCCAGTTCTTCTATGCATAAATAAATAAATCTTTTCAAAAAAAACCCTTCTCTAATTCAACCCACCCTTTTGAGCAGTGCTGGCTAGAGAAAGACAATTTGGAGAGTTCCCCAGACTGTGGGCTCACCCTGAGGTACATAGGCGTGAAGCCAACAGCACAGCTTACCTTTGGGAACAACCCCAATCACCCAGCCGACCAAACCAACAGGAGAAAGTCTCCCCCACAGAAGACGGGATGTGAACGACAAGGAGAGAACCAGCTCTCTGGCCTCAGCCAACCTGGAGGACGAGACCTGCCCACTCTGGACCAGGCCTGGAAGGAGGCGAGCCCCACACTCCGGGTGACGATCTTACAAGGGTGTAGGATTGTGTTCGCTAGACGCTGTTGCTCCCCCACCACGACTGCCCACCCATGCCCCCAGGGAGGCACCCCTTTGCCTGTCAGTGTTCTCCTTAGGCTTTGCAACCCCTAAATCCAGGACCAGGACAGCTAGTTCCCCGGACAGAGCCTCGGGCCGGGGCTCACCACAAAGTGTGTGGTGACAATCACGACGACCAGAAACGCCCCTTTTCTCTCCCACGGGGACGGTGCTCCAATCTGGTAAGTTTATTATGTAGCAAGGAACTGTGAGTCGTTACTTAAGCTCTGGAGAAGAAACAGAAAAATCGTTCTTTGCTCCTTGCCATTTTAACACGAATACAGAGTTCCAGGCGTCTTGCCCTTAAACAACCAGAAATGACACGAGACTCTTCCTTCAGATGTCAGAATGGCATTTAGCTTGACAGATTTCTCATTATTATGCGCAGTGAGCTCCTCTAACCAAGCTGTCAAAGATTTCTAACCGGCAGGGACCTCGTAAACTCGGAGTCGATGTCTCCTGTGGTTTGGAAGCTTTTGGTGAGCGAAGGAGAGAGAAGCTCGCTTGGGTGACCTCTGAGATCGGGAGGCCCTGGGGTGTTCCTACCCATCAAGTTCCGGAAGCGGAAGGAACAAGACTAACGGGGGAGGGGCTTGAATGGTCACTCTTTGGGAGCGATTCTGGAAGTGTCTTCTGTGGTCAGTCCAGTGGAAGAATCTGTAGTGGCACAAGTCTGTAAAGAATGCTGAGTCCTCAGTGGGATCACCTGGAATTCTGGTGCTTTCCAGAGTGACTCCTCACAATCTGTGATGTGGCTGTTGGGTCCATTCCCCATGAGGAAGATGGCACCATGAAGGATGAAGCTACACCAACAGACCAGGCAAAAGGTGTATGTTTCTTAAGTGCAGGTGAAGTTCACATCTTCTCCACCCACTGACAGCCACACAGTAGGTGTGTGGGTGCTCAGGCCCCAGAGACGTGCCAACCTGCTCCTTTGGCTTCCACGAGGCACCAAGCTGCATGGGAGCTGATGGGACCGGGAAACGCCTACCTGGTCAATCGGGGAGCTCCTTTCCCAACTTTCCCGGGTGTTTTTAGACCCGCCGACCTTCTAGAAACCCAGCCAGTGTGCCCGCCCATCCCCGGGGACCCTGTCTGATGGCCCCTGAGTCTCAGTGACCCCGGCCACCTTCTACCCCGCCTGGCACAGGTGCAGCAGGGTCTCTGTGTGGAGTGAGTGGGTGAAACTTACAAGCCCGACCCCCAAGTCTGACATCAGGCAGCTGGGAGTGGCCTGAAGCCAGCATCAGTGTCAGCGAAAATTTTAAAAACCATGAGGGCAGAGCATCGTGCTTTTTATTGGCCATGCACGATTTATTTTACTATCTGCATTTCAAGCAGTTTAACTTGTTTATGGCACCAATAAATGGTGTGGTTGGGAAAATTATATCAAACAACTGCATGTTATAAATCCCTTATTTGGGGCATAAGCAAAACAGATATAATATTGATGTATAAAAATGGCTACCACTGCTAAATAAATGTTGGATTGTTATTTAAAGAGCCTCATCTTGAACAGGTCCAATTATTCCCAGGGTGCTCTTGTGTCTTGTCCTGCCCTGGGGAAGGGGACTGGCACAGATTCCTCATCATTTGAGAAAAAAGGCTATCCTTCAAAATGACGACATTGCCCTTCCTGCTCCTTGTAGAGCGGGGTGGGGGGCAGGAGAAGGTGGAAAGGGGTCAGGGAAAAGACAAGGGGACAGGAGGCAGATCTCTGTTCTAGGAGGACCTCGGCCTGCAGTGGTGACGGCCTTGCTCCTCCCACCCCTCAGGGGAACCCAGCTCCATAAAAGAATCTGGAGGAGAGGGTTAGGGGACCCCTCATGACTGAGAAACTACTATTTGGAGTGAGATGACCGCCTGGTTCAGGGCTGGAGATAATTTTGGGGTGCATGAGCTCATGGTCAGAGACATCTGGTGACGGTCGAAGATCCCAGCCGTTCAGGGACCCTGGTTCCCCAAGGAGGCTGAGTTCCCAGGTTTGACTGCAGTGCCTAAAGGTCAATGACAAGAGCTACCTTGGCTCCAGGGGCTTTCGGGAGGAAGTCTTCTGACGCCTGGCCCCTCTTTCTGACCCACCGTTGGGCCTGCGGCACGGCCTGTGAAACCTGGTGTGTCTCTTGGGGGAGGGAATCGAAACTCACAAGCTTGTCACTTGGTGCAAAAGCTTCTGCAATGTCAAGTTTGTCAGCTTCTCAAAGGCTGAACTCTAATTAGAGTTTCATGCAGGTGAAGTAAAAAGCCACTTGTGCCCTCTGGTTGCACAAATGCCAAGTGTCCGTGATGAGGCTGTGGGGTCAGACTCAGCGTCTGAGGTCAGGGCCCACAAAACATCATCGGTGCTCCCCCAAACGGTCCTGCCAGGCTCCCCGTGGAAGACAGTGGGCGGGACCTCTGCGTCTCTGCAAGCATTGGCAATGACTTTCTTCCTCCTTAGCAGGAGCCCGAGGGCAGAATCTGCACACAAGATCCCCGAGGGCAAAGAGCTGCCAAGGATGAAGCCAGCATGTTGGAAGCTGCTTGGAAGCGGACGCGAGTGAGACGCCCCCTCCAGATAGCGTTCCCCATGTGGCTCTTAAACATAGAGCTGACCCGTGGCTATGTGGGGCTCGGGGCTCCAGCGCTGAAGACTAGACTTCCATGCTAGTATGGAAGAGGCCTCACTGCTGTCTTCTGGGGGTAGAAAAAGGACTATAGCTGCCCCTCGAACCTCATGGGTTTGAACCTCGAGGATCCACTTACAGTGGATCTTCTCTATCCGCAGGTCCCTCATTCATGGGTGCTAATGACGCCCATTCTCTTTGCCCACCTCCCAGGCTCCCCTCAACACCGTTCTGAGCACCGCAGTGTCTATTTCATGAGCCACAGCAGGTCACAACCCAGTTTGAGAAAACATGACGGGCCTACGAGGCCCAGAGAGCTGAGTCTAAGGCGTTCTCTAAAGTCACGGATTCCAGGATGTCCTGGTCAAGACACAAAAATGTCTCAGCCCTCAGACCAGGAGAGTTAGGTCAGTCCTCCAGAGCAGCTTTCCTTTTTGCTTCTGTGCGAATGTGCCGCTGGTTGGCCTCTGTTTGCCCTCCTTGGGGTTCCCCGTGGTGCCCTCCTCCCCACACGCCATCACCTGCTCTGTCCCCCACTTTTGCTGACAGCTTCTTTCTATCTTTGATCCTGCCACCCACGCGGGACACACCTCCACAAGCTCTGAGACCCTGCAGAATCCTGACATGTCACTCAGTCCTCGTTTAAAACCTGAACTCCAGAAATGTGCATCTGGATGGTGAATTCTGACTCTGCCACAACTACACTTTGATATGCACCCAACTTTTCTCCACACCACTGTGGAATGTTCTGGAAAAAGATCCCTTCCCACCCTGGCAGATGGGAGCATGGCCATCTGCACAGACGTGAAGTCTGGGAAACAGCCACGCAAGTCTGCTGCCTGTGGGTGCAGCCAGCCTTCCCCCCATTACTGACATCCAAGCCAGATAAGGAGGAGTGAACAGCAGGGCCCCAATCTCTGGCCCTCTGCGGTGCATTCCTCAAAAAGGAAGAGATTAAACCTGCCTTGCCCTCCTCTGCGTAGAGAGCATCAGTATGTCCTGGAGATGACGGAGGGATGGTTGCCCAGCAACGTGAATGGACTTCATGCCACCGAGCTGTGCACGTAAAGATGGTTCCAAGGGTAGATCTATGTGTGTCTATCACACTTATACAAATAAATTTTTAAAGTCCTTAGATCCTCCTGAAGAGGTTGGGGGTAGAGAAAAGAGTGAAGGGGACAATTTCCAGAGGGGGTGAGGGGCATGACCCACAGAATCCTACCCTGGAGTTCCTCCTCATCGGCCTGTCTGGGGCCAAGTTTCAAGGGTAATGCCCCTCCCCCCCCAAGATTGGTTTATTGAGACCAGCACCCTTCTCCTATCAGGAAGGGCTTGTTCTAAGAGGACCCTGACACCCCTCTACTGTGACGGACTTGCTCTGTTCAGAACCCCCAACAGCAGAGCCGCCTTGGGGTAAGCAGGGAGCCCCATCGCCCGGCCTAACCTGGCATTACGTCCCCCCGCCCCTCCCCAAGGCTTCACCGCCTGGGAGAGACCGGACCCCTGAGCATGTGGAATTCTGTTAGGAAGGCTCGTGGGCCTCGGGGACTGAAGAGGGGACAGAAGACTACGGCTTCAAACCTCAACTTGCAGATACTTTGGGGAGGCCTAGCTGAACATCTTGGGGAGGCCTGTCCTCTGGAGGCCCAGCAGAGCTCCCCAAACAGCCTGGGGAGTTGGCATAGAAATGGTGGCATGGCGGCTGTAAACAGGGGGAGCTAAGATGCCAGGGAGTCCTGTGGGCCCCCAAAAGGGGGAGGGCATAGGAAACGACCCCAGCGAATGGTGCAAGAGCAGGTGAGTCACAGCAGGAGGGCCCGGAGGTGAGGGGAAGAGGAGGGTCCGCGAGGGCCGGGGGCATGAGCGACCAGCTCTCACGGCAGAGGCTGCCGTGGCCGGGAGGGGCCAGCGAGGACAGACATCAGCCCTCCCCCGCTGCGGGCTCGATGACCTGTAAAACCCCTGAAATGTCACCCATCGAGAAAGGGAAGGGGGCAGACCCCGGATGACTGAGAAAATGGCTGTATTTGAATTTACCCTGCATTGATGAGGATTCATTTTTTTGAAAGGTAGAAATTAAGCTGTTAAGAGAAAAATGTGTTTCTTCTTCCTGCCTCTCCTCCCTCTCCTCTTCCCCCTGTCCCTCCTCCTCCTCTTCCTTCTGCTCTTGTTCTTCTTATGGCTTCAGATGACAGCTTGCCCATGTGACTCAGTTCATTCACCTCAACGCTGGGGATTAAAACGTCTGATCAGTCTTCCGTCCAGGGGTCCTCGAAGGTGGCGGGAGACCTGAGGCTCTGAGAGAGGCAGCGTGACGTTCCTCCCAAGTCTGGGTCCTAGGCTCCAGGCTAGACCTCCCTGAGGATGGCTGACTCCTTGAAGGGCTATTTCTTCCTGACTTTTTTTTTTAAAGATTTATTTATTTATGCATACAAGCTGGGGTGCAGGCCAGAGGTGGCGGTGTGGGGTGAGAGGATTCACCAGAGACAGAGTGGGGAGCAGAACAGGCAGATCCACTGAAGTACACTGCTTAGGGGAGCAGCGGGCGAGGCAGGAGAGGTCTGCTGCGCCATGTGGGAAGCTCCCTGGCTGGGGCTCGAACTCATACTGAAGTGGCTGCGGATAGCTTCGTAGCTCTGCAACTTAACCCGTTGAACTGCCAGGGAGGCCCTATCTCTTCCTTTATTTTCAAGGTGCGTCCCCACACCGTCCTCCCTTTGCGTGTTTCTGACGCCTGTTAAAACTTCAACATATGAATTGGGGACGGACAGGTGGGCCCATAAGAGGAGCCACATGCGTGAGGAGCCACATGCGTGTCGAGCCATTTGGCACAAGTCACCATCCGCTTCAGGCCTAAACTGTCTCGGTTGCTAGTGTTGACTCAAAGACAGTTATTCCAACCACAAACATGGACTACTTTGAAAAGGAAAAACCCCAGAGGTGAGGGCAGCTTGGAGAGAGCGTTCGTGTGGACAGCCATGGAAAGCTAAGGCTGACCAGGCCCTAAATAACCCTTGGGGGACCCCCGCCCCCGCGGTTCTCGCGAGGGAGAAGCAGCTGCTCTGCCGGGAGCTGCAGGCAGGCTGAGGCCTGTGGCTGCTGCTCTGCCTCTGCGTGGGCCTCCTTCTGGCCTTCAGCCTCATTTCAGTGGGGCTTGAATGTTCACGTTCACACATCCTGGAGCTGGTTAGAAATGCAGACTCTCGGGCTCCAGCCCAGACCTGCTAAAACAGAATTTGCATTTTCACAAGCTCCTGCGGTGACTCACAGGAGAAGGGAGCTGCACTGCTCCAAACAACTGTCCGTGGTCAGCAATGCTGCTAGGAACCACTAACTCCCGGCGAGGACGGAGCAATTCTCAGTGGCAAGGCCCAGCTCCCACCAGCACTGAAGACCAGTCGGGCCGGCTGTGATGATGAAGGCCCGGCCTGTCAAGGTGATGCGGCATTTCCTCCCAGACTCCCTGAAGCACAGAGCTGGTTGGTGGGGTGCAGGGGGCCCCCAGTTGGAAGAGGTGAGGAAGAGGCGGTCATATTGAGAAAAAGTACAGGAGCCTCAGATTGACAAAGTGGGGGCTGCCTGGTTTAGCAAAGAAGAGTACAGGCACTCTTGGGGGCCAACTTGTGTTCCAGGGCAACCCCAATGAAATGGGGTGTCCTGACTGTGGGTTCTTACCTGCACACTTAAAAGGGACTTATAATGAGACTCAATTGCAGGGACACACAAAAAGGGGTAATAAAGGGTTTATGTACAAAAACAGAGAGGAATGACTCAGGGAGAAAGAGGAGAGATAAATTGGTGAATGTGTCCTACCAGTTCCACTGAGCTGGTACCCCAATAGTATGCTAAAAGCCGGCGAAAAGCCAAGAGCCCCCAAAACCCACATGTCTGGTTATATACCAAATCTGGCTGCCTAACTCCACCCTCCGTTCCCAGCATCCTTCTTTCAGTGGTGATGACGTTATGGGATTTGTAGTACTTGGTGTTTGGATCTCTTTGGTCTGGGGTGGGGGTTCCATAAAACCTATCTGTGGAGTTTGTTTAGGACATTCATTCCCGCCCACCACCACCACCTCAACACTTGGACTAATTTTTTCCTATTTATCTGAAATTCAGATTTAACTGCCGCCCCCCCCCCCCATATTGTATCTACAACCGACACAGAAGGCTCCACCCAGACAGGTTCCCGCTACCCTGAAATCTTCCATAAAATGGGCAGGGCTGCAGTGGTGGCCCCAGGGAAACTGCGCGGTGGAGCTTGCTGACCAGGTGCAAACTCTGCAGCCTGGGGCGGCTGGGCCTGGAGAGCGCCCTGCCTCCTTCCGCCCGGCCCTCTGACCTCTGGGTGTCGGGACTTGAGTCTGCACTGGGCACCCCGCCCTGCCCAGGCCAACGTGCCAACTACGTCTCCCGGGGCTCCGTTTCTGGGGAGTAAAACATGGGCCGCCCGGGTCATGTGATGCCTGGGGCCGTGGCTTCCGTCTTATTCTGCCTGGAGATTCTGGAACCCGCTGATGCTTTTCTGGCCATTCTGCAGATTTGAAAAGATTGAGTGTGAGCCGCCCCTTGGCATGTGCTCGCCGCGGCTCCTTCTCGCCGGTGGAATGAGGTCCAAGTCCCTAAGCGTGGCGACCCTGCCTTCAAGAATCAGGGAAGGGGACTCAGGGATCTGTGGGTGGTGCCACTGTCACACCGAGAGGACATTGCTGCTGCTGCTGGGTTTTTACTGAAAGCCGCGGCCCCTGTCACAGGCAGGCACAGACACGGGGGCAGTCTGGCCAGGTCTTCACCCCACTTGCAGCCTTTTTTTTTTTAAAGATTTATTTATTTACGCATGCAAGAGCTGGGGTGCAGGCCAGAGGTGTGGGGTGGTGAGGGGATCCACCAGAGACAGAGTGGGGAGCAGAACAAGCAAACTGACTGAAATACACGGCTGAGGGGAGCAGGTGAGACAGGAGAGGTCTGCTGTGCCCTGTGGGAAGATCCCTGGGCAGGGATCGAACTCGTGCTGCAGTGGCTCTGGATAGCTTCATAGTCTGAGACTTAACCCCTTGCAGCCTTGCAGGCCCCACGTAGTCCCCGTGAGCCGCGGTGTCCTCGCGGGGGAACGAGAACAAGGCCAGTACCCGTGGTCCAGCGCATGTCGAGAGACTCAGCGAGCTGGCAGGTGTGCGGGCAGTACCTGCATGCAGGAAGCGCTCCCGGGGCTCGCTCCTCCGGAGGAGGGGCTCCCCAGCCCCCTGGAATAAGCAGCAGGTGACAGGGCCAAGCCTTGCCATGGTGTCACCTCGCTGTTTATTCCCAAGCCCATCTCCGTAATCAGAACAGGAGAACACAGACAAGAGCATCAGGAGGGCAAAGACAATGCCTTGCTCATACATAGTTGGCACTTAATAAATGTTTATTGAAACGTGGCCGAGGAGATGAATGAATAATTGATCACAGGGCTGCTGCCGCTGAGCCTCAGTCTTGTTCACCCCTGCACGTGGGAGTCAGAGGAGATTCTTATTCTCTTGGCGATCATCTAAATATTTGTCCCCCCCGGCGGGGCTCGGGAAGCAGGCCAAAAGGGCGCTAGGAACAATGCCACAGCTGTATTCCACGACGAGGCAGAGTGAGGTGCCAGAAAAGGAACCAGAGGATGAGGCCAGGCGTTCAAGCAAAAAGAAAGGGGCCCGGTTTGCTTTGGCCATGTCAGTGGGCTTTTTCAGCCCAGTGATATCTGGACTTCCACTTGGTGCTTTTCAAGTCGATTGTTATTAGTGACTGCGGAGGAGCAGGAAGGGCCGCTGGCATCCCTGCCCGGGCTCACAGAGACCGTGCGGAGAAGAGAACCAAGTGCGGGGCTGTGGTTTCTGCCGAGTTTCTGTGCCCAGCGCCAACCGGGGTGCCCACCGCCCGACGCGCCTCCAGCTCCGAGACACGGGGAGACTCCAGGTTCTCTTCTTGGCAAAGGGAACTGGGGCTGGGAAGTTTTCTGCCTTTGATTTGGAGCTTAATTTCCTGTGTGAAAAGAGGCATGGAGGTCAAAAGCATCGTTCATACAGATAGATAGAGATAGAGAGACATATAGATAGATTTAGAAAATCCTTTTTTAAAAGACTTATTTATTTATGCATACAAGAGCTGGGCTGTAGGCCAGAGGCATGGGGGGGGGTGAGAGGATTCACCAGAGACAGAGTGGGGAGCAGAACAGGCGGATGTACTGAAACACACTGCTGAGGGGAGCAGCGGGCGAGGGAGGAGAGGTCTGCTGCGCCATGGGGGAAGCTTCCTGGCTGGGGATCGAACTCGTGCTGCAGTGGCTGCTGATAGCTTCATAGTGCTGACACTTAACCCCCTGTACCACCAGGGAGACCCCAGATTTGAAAATCTTGAACATTTCCAGTTGCTGATGAAAGGGGAGTCAAAAGTGAAATATGATTAGAAACAAGGTAAGTCTCAGCAAGTGAGGCACCGAGCCCCCGCGGGGGACTCACCAGCATGGGGAAGGAAGAGCCAGTGGCCTTAGACCATGAGACAGTCTGTCTGTCCTTCACCATCCTCGTCTTTCCAGCCGTGAGAGTCCTGATCTCTCTTTTAAGAGACCTGTTTAAATGAGGGGGCTCATTAAATTTCAGGGGACTCATGTAAGTCTCATTTCAGGCACCCTCATCAGACAGTAGTGATTCTCTCCCATTAATATTCCTTCCTCTGTGGGGCAGGCAGTGTGGTATTTGCTGGAGAAGGGTTCGCCTCATTGCAGACAACATCACTTTCTTGAAACCTGTTTGCTTGCCCAGGACCTGGGCAAATGGCGCTTCCAAGCCAAAGCCTTGTCAAGTGGGGCTCAGTGCTGAATGACCCCACCAAATTCCAACTCAACTCCTTAAAATAGAGGTGATGAGACCCAACCGACTTTGCCCCTTTTCTATTTTGTCATGGAAATTTACTCTCTCTCAGGAGCCTAAACATTAAGTTTTTCGTTACTAAATCAGTGAAATGCCGCCTCCTGTGGGCAGAGTTGCTGAGGCGTTGAGCATCCCTGGAAAGCAAGCATGGAATGTTTCAAGAATCAGTGAAAATACATGTAGGTTCCCTTCCATAAAGATGAAATGCAAATGAACAAAATTCAACTCAAGGTAATTTAGGCAAAAGAGCAGATCTGGGCTCTGGGAAGCAAGAGAGAGATTTAGTCCGGGGATGACTGAATTCGGGATTCAGACACCTAGGCGCCTGTCCCCCCTCGCCTCTCTGCTTCTCTCTGCGTCGTGACTCCATTCACCCCTACTGCAGACCCACATGCGCCTACAGTTCCCCAAGGGGCCCCTACTTCTACTTCAAAGTTTCCAGAATGGGCCTCACCACCTAAGATCAGACGGGCACCCCTTGACCAGCTGCTGAACCCACAGAGACAGCGGTATGAGAAGACGGCATCTCCTGCCCCATCATGCAACAGAGAAAGGGGGCCACGCCTCACCAATAGTAAGGGGGGCCACACCTCACCAACAGAAAGGACTGGGCAGACAAAGCAATGGTTTCCTATGTTAATGTCTTTTTATTTTATATTTTTTTTAAGATTTATTTTACTTATGCATACAAGAGCTGGAGTGTAGGCCAGAGGTGTGAGGTGGTGAGAGGATTCACCAGAGACAGAGTGGGGAGCAGAACAGGCAGATCAACTAAAGTACACTGCTGAGGGGAGCAGCGGGTGAGGCAGGAGAGGTCTGCTGTACCATGTGGGAATCTCCCTGGCCAGGATCAAACTTGTGCTGCAGTGGCTGCTGATAGCTTCATAGTGCTGAGGCTTAACCCCTTGCGCCACCAGGAAGGTCCCTGGTTCTGTATTTTTAATGCCAAGGATTTTATTGACCCCAGAAGGCCAGTCCCTCCCAGAGTCCTTAGAGACACCAAATAACTCAGCTGCCGGTGTGGTTTTCCTATGAAACCAACCAACCTCCTTCGTGGGGCTTTCACACTCAGGCCACCCCCCCGCCACACACACACTAATCTTCATCCAGGTAAAGGATCCAGGTAACAAACTCCCTGCAGTTCACTGGGACGTCTGTAGCGCTCGGTCACTGACCGTCTCCTGAGCTAGGGGCCCTCACACAGGGGCCGCCCCGGCTCTCTGGGCCTTCTCGTTTGGGGGACTCAGCTGCCTTCAGTATCAACTTCTGGGATTTGGCTGCTAATTAATTGTTTGCTGCTCCCCCTTTCTCCCTTCTCTATGCCATGGTTCCCAGGTACTCCTGGGGGCTGGTGTCCAGGCTCAGCCTCCCGGGCCCCGGGCGGGTCTGGGGGCTCTACCGGGGCCTCGCACAGGCCACACACGCAGGCTGCCCGGGTGAGGATCTCCTGCTCCACGGGGGCATGATGGGGCGCCAGCCACCCACACGCTCCCCTGCCCAGCACCGGCGGGGAGCTCCCAGAATCAAGAGCACCCTTCATGGATGAACACTTGAAACTTACTTCATGTTTCAGTGAGTGTTGCTTCATTAAAGAAGAAAGCCGTCCTTTCCGCTGCGTTAGCCCCTGACATCTGAGAGGGCCCTTGGCAGCAGCAAATTCCCTGATCTAGAGCAGGGGTTTCGAAGAGGCAGGCCAGGTAGTCAATTATTCACTTTCCCTTGGGGGAAGGAGATACAGTGGCTCTTTTTCCACCACATGGAATTTTCCAGCTTCCAGGGCGGCTGTGTGTTGGGTATTAATTATCGGGTAGCCTCTTGGGCCAGATCCGCAGATCTGGAAGGAAGGTGGCACCTGCCGAGGAGACAGCGGGTGGGGGGTGTCGAGGCAGCACGTCAGCCTGGCCCCAAGAAACCTGGGTCACCCTCCAAGAATCCAGCTGATACCCCAGCTCAGCCTCCAACATACCCTGTAAACTCAGAGGAGTCCGAGACCCCCGAATGTCATGTCTTCACCCCAGGACAATGGGGGTGACACCTACCCACCTCCCATTACGTTGGGCATAGACCCCCCTGCCCGGCACGAAAACTTCAGACTGGGTATCAGAAGCTGAAGGACCAAGTTTCTGGGGGTGGATGCGGGAAAAATCCCACCGCGATACCCCTGAAATCCAATGCTTTTGCGAGCAGAAATAGGGCTGTTTCTTCGTCCCTGTGTCTCGGGCTCAATGTCTTCACACAGGCACTTGTCGACTGGGGGATGGGGTTGGGGTGGGGGGTTCTTCTTTCCTGCGCTGTCCTCTCTCCCCAACTTGGGGGCTGGGACCGTAGTGTTCTAAGAGCCAAGCAAACAAGCCCAAGGCCTGACTGGCTCTGTCAGGGAGTCCAGGGCTCATGGGGGTGGGTATTTAGGGGAACGCTGCATGTGCTGGAGTCTCTTTTCTGCACTGCCGCCGTCCCACTCCCAGCCAGCCGCGCGGCTGCTCGGCTCACAGGGCACGTCGCCAATGACAGCAGTGACTCAAGTGCCAGACAGGCCCATGACTTCCGAGAGACAGAGCCCGCCGGGGGCCGCAGGGACAGAGGCAGGTGTTTGGAGCAGGCGTTACTAGGCCTAGATCTAAAATGTGAGGTGGAGAAGGGAATGAGCTCTGGGTATTCACAAAGCCGGCCGCTGCCGCGCTCTGTCCTTTGCTAAGGGGCTGTGTCTCCCGTGCTCCGACTTGAAGACCAGAAATATGCAAACAGTAGGATTAGGGCAGCTGCCGGCCTCTCCTCCCAGTAGGCTCCATTTTTATGGCCGTGGTTTTTAAGCAAGTGGTACTGGAAATGTAAAAACAAAAACTCAGCCAGGAGAAGGCTCTGCCTCAGCCATTGTCAGAGCCTCTGAGGCCCTGAGCAGCGTGCCTGAGGTCCCTGGCATATGAGCTCCCCCAGAGGTCTTTTATTTTTTTTTTTTATGCATACAAAAGCTGGGGTGTAGACCAGAGTGTGGAGGGTGGGAGAAGAGTGAGAGGACTCACCAGAGACAGAGCAGGGAGCAGAACAGGCAGATCCACTGAAACACACTGCTGAGGGGAGCAGCGGGGAGACAGGAGAGGTCTGCTGCGCCATGTGGGAAGCTCCCTGGCCGGGAACCAAACTCGTGCTGCAGTGGCTGCCAATAGCTTCATAGGCTGAGACTTAACTCCTTGTGCCACCAGGGAGACCCTCCCCCGGAGATCTTAAGCAAACCCCAGGCTTCCCTGCCGGCTCCCTCTGCTGACAGATGAATCATGAAGATACATCTGACCCAGCCCACCCTCCACTCAAGGCACCTCAATTTTCCAGTTTGCAAACAACAGCTGGAGGTGACAATGTGGACACTTAGTTTTTTTGCTCGAGATCCCTTATTGAGATGCTACCTGAGCACCCAGACTCCAGATGGCTTCCCCAGGCCACGAGCCCACCACCTCCCCAGAAATAACTGTTTTCTGAATAGGTCTCGCTTTCCTGGCCTGTTCCTACCTCTTGGGTTTGGCTTCAGCGTGGAGGGCGGCTGAGCCTGGGCGCACAGGGACAAAGTTCTTGGCAAGGCTGTGCGCTCTTCCCCGCCCTGCTAGGGACGCCTGCTCTGAGACAGCCGCCCTTGGCGCTCACACAGCACTGGGTTGGTCTGCAGCTGTGTGCGAACCCGACTTCCGCAGTGCGAGATTCCTCTAAGACGAGGTTCTTTTTCTTCTTTTAAAGATTTATTTATGTATACATACAAGCTGGGGTACAGCCAGAGGCGGGGAGCGGCGAGAGGGTTCACCAGAGACAGAGTGGGGAGCAGAACAGGCAGATCAGAAGTACACTGCTGAGGGGAGCAGCGGGCGAGGCAGGAGAGGTCTGCCGCACCATGTGGGATTCTCCCCGGCCGGGCATCAAACTCGCGTGGAGCGCTGCCGACAGCTCCATAGTGCAGCGCTCAACCGCTGCGCCACCAGGGAGACCCCAAGACGAGGTTCTGAGCTGAGCTTTCCAGACAGACACAGGTACCCGAAGCAACGTCTGTTGACTGAACCCAAAGAAAGATTTGGGTGAACCACACTGGTTCTGGAGTCCAGTGCCAATTGAAACATGGGAAACCCCTGGTTCAAAAGGCAATTTTTAAAAATAAAGGAAGTGCCATTAAAAACATGGACAAAGAGTTTTTTCCTTTCCCTCTGGGGTCTTTCACTCCGCCTGGAAAGGTGTTTTTTGTTTGCTCTTTAATGGTGTTCTAAGGAAAGAAAAATAAGATCTGATACGGTTGGCAGGAACTTCTGGCATCTTTGAGTTATGAATGCCAGTTTTAAATGCATCGTCAGAGCTATTAACTCCTGTGAGGAATCACGGAGTGGCAGCGAACACCTGCACCTGTGTTTCATTCTGAACCAGAGCATGGGGGCTTTGCACACAACTACCTCAACTGCTTTTACTGCACTTATCTACTTACTTATTATTTTTGTTTAATGGTAATAACTTTGGCTTACTGCATTATTTGGGTCTCAAGTGCCCAGCCTTATAGATGAGAATCTGTGTAGATTACATTACGCTCACCACCAAAAGTCCAGCTTCTATCCCCCACCATACAACTGACCATTCTGACTCAATTTACCCCATCCCCTTTTGCTCCTAGAGTCTGAGAGGATTTCTTTTTATTTGTGGTTCATTAATTTTCCTTATCTTCCACAATGAGTAAAATCACATGGTTTTTGTCTTTCTCTGACTTAGCATAATGCCCTTTAGGTCCATCCATGTTGTGGGAAATGGCAGGTTTCACCTTTTTTATAGCTGAATAGTATTCCATTCTACCTCCTCCTGACACTGGCACAGCAGTCCCAGGGTTCAGAGAGCCAGGGCTATCTGCCCGGCCCACTCGTCCTTCCGGACGCCTGGCCTCCACCTGCTTGAGGCCACCCCAGCCTTTCAGAGAGGCAGCAGATGGCTGAACTGGTGGCCTCCAGGTATGACACTTCAGAACAATTACTAGAAAGCCAGATGTGAAAATGAGAAAGAAACTTGAACAGTTTAAGTGTTTGCTGAATCAATCAATCAACAAACAGATTGAGAGGAAGACGGAGCCATCTGCTAGAATGGAGTATTTGTATGAAACCAGTGACAGGGATCTGTTGGAGCCATTTGAAGAGCTTACTGATAGTTTCATAGAGAATAGTGCAAGTGGGGAAGCTGGGAAAATCAATGTTGCACCCAAAAAGGAGAATGTAACCTTCATAGAGCCCTTGTATGGTGAAAGTACATTTAAAAGAGAGCAAAGACTGTTGATTTTCAGATGCAGTGATAGGACTATTTGGGAAGGATTAGAGAGGTGGGTATGAGATAAATCATCCTCTTTCATCATACAAAGTCAATAGAATATGTTTAATATTGATGAATCAAAAAATAGAAAAGTGTATCCTTTAGAAACATGAAGGTAATTACTAAAATAAAATGCTGAAAGAATTCAAACCAGATGTGCCCAAGCAGGCTTGGAAAGTGGGGATGGAAGGAAAAGGGGAAATCTAAGTGGATTGGTGACATTTTAAAATAGCATACCTGTCGTGTGGATCAACATTTGAATCACCAAACACATTGAAAGTAATGAGAAAGGACAGTGAAGATCCATGGAGAGAGAGAGTTTTCCAAAAAATGTTACCGAGTGAAACCAGACACCATTATGGTTACAGGCGTTTAATCTCCAGAGGGAAACTACACACTGAACTGGTAATAATGATGATTCAAAGGAAGGTGGTTTCAGGGGCACTCACGTGCCGTGTTATCTGTCCAGCAACGTGTGAAACTTTTTGCAAGGAATTCTTGTATATTGGGTGTGCCAAAAGGAAAAGGATAATCATTTTAAATATTTTTAAGACTAGGAGGGGGGCCTCCCTGGTGGCACAGGGGTTAAGTCTCAGCACTATGAAGCTATCAGCAGCCACCGCAGCACGAGTTCGATCCCCGCCCAGGGAGATTCCCACATGACACAGCAGACCTTTCCTGCCTCGCCCGCTGCTCCCCTCAGCAGTGTACTTCAGTCAATCAGACTGTTCTGCTCCCCACTCTGTTTCTGATAAATCCTCTCACCATGCCTCTGGCCTACACCCCAGTTCTTGTATGCATAAATAAATAAATCTTTAAAAAAAGAATAGGAAAAATATTCCATCTGGCCCCCTGAGCAGCTCGGGGTTGGCTCTGGTCCACACTAGCTGATTTTATGTCGACTCCCCTGGGGGGCCTCCTGTGTTCCCAGCACCCACATGTGTTTTGCAAAATGAACCACCTGTGTTCTGGACAGTTAGGTTAGCTGACTGAGAAGTGACTTTCACTCACACTCGACCAGCTCAAAAACTTCAGGAGGGGATATTAAGATAACATCAGAAATCATCTCTGTTGGTCTTAAATGGGGCAGTGTCATTGAAGAAACTCCCTTTCTTCCCTGTTTATACATTTAATTCAGGATGGTAACATTCCTAAATATCAGGCCTCTTTTCCGAACGTTCCTTCATCTAAATGAAGGAAGATTGCTTTAAGAGAGATTGTTTAGCCTAGAGAAGATATGTTTTCTTCCTTTGTTTCTTTTCTGTCAACCTGGAACATGAATGTGATGGCTGGTGTTCCAGAAACCATCTTGGACCATGAGGAAACCTTGTGTCCAGAAGTCACAAAATGAAGTTGGATCAGAAAGATAAGACTTTGAGTTCCTGATGACACACTGGGCCTACTTTCACTAATAACTCAGACTTTATTTTTGCTTGAGAGAGAAATTCATTTCCTGTTTACATTACCGTGTAATAAGTTTTCTGCTATGTACAACCAAGTCTCAACATAAGTGACACTACCTCCGACAGCTGACTCTCTCATAAGTATCACCGAGTCATTCCCCTGGAGACAGAGAGACATACAGTACTACCCCTCACCCCCCAAAAAACAGTTTACAATTTTTCTTTGAAAAAAAATCTTCATGTGAAGGAGATAAAACTGCAGGTGATTTCAACTCCAGCAGCATCCCAGGCAAAGAAGATTAGGAAAGTAAACCCCTTACAAATGCAGCCATGGGGTTCTCCCCAAGCCAGCGTGAATGACTCCAGTCGGCTGCAGACACCCGCGGGGTCAGGACCCCCGGCAGCCCCTCCTGGTCCTCAGGACACCTCATCCGGGCTCGGTGAGAGCGGGGAGGGCCTCCTGCCTCCCAAGGCAAATTTCAATCTCCATGGAAATGGCCACTCGACATCACCTGCACCCTAATGTGAAAGCTAGTATCTAATGAAATGGCCGCTGTCAGGGGCAAGGGAGGGTAGAAATGAAGTCTGTCCACACCCACGTCTGTCTGGCCCTCCTGCCTGCTGACAGGGCCCCACGGCTCCCCCACCCTGCTTTCCACATGGGCTGGGGGGGGGGGTGCGGCCTGGGGCAGGCAGGAAGAGGCTCCACCCCAGCAGACAGCAGACCTCGCTAGTGGGGCAGCGCCCCCGGTGACTCTCTGCAGACTTCTGAGGCAGACTGGGTGGAGATGATGGGGCGAAGAAGGGGGGCACGGCCTGAGGGCTACAGGCCCCTCCTCCTCTCCGCCCTTCCTCTCTCCCCCTCTTTACCACCTCTCGCTTTTCTCCCCTCTGCCTCTGTCACAGGGCGACCCAGTGTGAAATGGGGTGGCCTGACTCTGGGTTCTCACCCACATGCTTAAAAGAGACTTATAATGACACTCAACTGCAGACACACACAGAAAAGGGTAATAAAGGTTGCTTTACCAGAAGGGGAAATGAAGAAAGGAACAACTCAGGGAGAAAGAGATAAATTGGTGAATGCGTCCTACCAGTTCCGCTGAGCTGGAACCCCAACAGCACGCTGAAAGTTGGCGAAAGGCCAAGAGACCCCCAAGGCCCGCATGTCTGATTATAGACCAAACCTGGCTGCTAACTCCACCCTCAGTTCCCAGCAATCCTCCCTTCGGTGATGATGGCATTATGGGATTTGTAGTCCTGGTGTCTCGGATCTCTTTGGTCTGGGGTGGGGGTGGGGTCCACCAACCTGTCTGTGGAGTTTGTTCAGAATGTCTTTTCCCCCAACACCTACTTTCCCTCCCATCTTCCCTCTCTCCCTCTCCCTCCCCTCTCCCTCCTCCCTCATCTCTTCCCCCTTCCCTCCAGGTCTTCTCCCTGTGCCAGGGGAGCGCATTTGGCACCAGCCTGGAGGAACCTGCCGGCATGCCCAGGTCACTGCCCAGTCCTGTGGAAGTTTGCTCTGGTCGTTGCCAAACAAGAGGGGCTGGTACTCCCTGATGCAGACTGAACCAGGCAAGTAGCTACTAGGGCTGAGGACACCCCAACCCCACCTGGGTGAGGCCAGCGGGACCTGGGGCCCCGTGGCTGCCCCCCGCCATTATACGGTGGCCGCCAGAGACAGGGTTTGGTTTCTGTTTTATGGAAAAGGAAATCGAACCCTGGGGGAAATTAAATAATTTGCCCAAGATCACACCACTTAAACTCAGTGAGTGAGCAGCAAAATCAATATTGAAACACAGGCTGGTCTGATCCTCAAACCCACACATCAGCTATCAGCTAAATATTTTCTTTCCGGGGAAGGAATTCTGGCCACAGGAATCAAATGTTTGCATCAGTGTTACCAGAGACCAGCGGGAGAGGCACGGAGCCGGGGGCCCTCAAACAGAAAGAGGCCTAATGTCGACTTCAGACCCATGAAAACACATGTGAATTAGCTGAGCTGGAATAACACGAGGTTCCCTTCACAAAGAGCATTGTACTGGGAGCAGCAGAGGGACACACACTGGGAGGGACTGTACCGTGATAGAGGAATCTTAAACTGAAGACTTCGCCTAAGCGTCCTTTGAAAAATAGCAATTCCCATACAAATAAGGAATGAACAAGGCCTAAGGTTGTATTCAGCTCCCGGCGTGCTGAAGTCAGACTATTAGGACATTGGGGTCTTGAGGAAAGACAGAAGCTTTATCCTGAACCAGTTTGCAAGGCGTAAACTCAAACCTGGCTCCCAGAATGAGAAAGGGAAGGAGGCGATGCGGGTGAAAGCAAAGGGCTTAAATCTTGCTGGCTGAGGCGCTGGCGACAGGCAGGGAAATGTGAGCTTGGCTGAAGCTCGTTGGCAGTTACGGGCAGTTGACACACCGAGAAGAATGAAGAGGCTTCCTTCAGATCTCTGGGGCTCTGAATGTCTGTCGGTGGGCCTCCTGCCTCTGGCAGCCCCCCCTCTACCTGTGCAACCTCCCGGCTCCCAGCAGCCTCAGCTCAGCTCAGGATCAGATGCTCCTGCTTTGCTCCAGCTGGGTCATTTGCAAATAAACTGTGTCTGTGCACACAAACCTCCAAAAGAAAGTTAGATAAATAGTTTTTGTTTTTTCCTTTCGTGTCCTAGGGTCTGAAAGCATTTAACCATTTTTGTGCCCTTACACCATAAGATGATAAAAATGGCTCGTGGATTTTGAGACATGAAGATTAACACTGCCCATCAGGAAAGGCATTTTTATAAAAGGGTCTTAGAAAGGACTGCGGTAAGCATCCACAGCTCACCCTCTGCAGAGGAGGTTGTTCTTATCTTCTCTACTGGGGAGAAGTCTCCAAGTTCACCCGCAGCCTCACATGGGTGAGAGAACAGGAGCACCCAGGCATGGCGGCCGGCCCATGGGGGGTCGGGAGCAAGTGCCTCAGAGAGCCAAGTCCTCCATTTATTTCCTGTTAATTCCTATTAATTAAGTTAAATAGCCGCCTGTGGCCATGGCGGTCAAATTGAATGGCGCAGGCCAAACAGAAGAAAAGGAGTGAACCAGGAGGGCAGGTCTTTCTAGGAAAGGGACAGTCAGCTTGGGAGCTGGCCACACAGCGAGGGCAGTTGACAGAGTCCCTTACACCAGGTGGCTGCACCTGCGCCGGTGGCATCACACCCCACGCACCCCACACAGAGCGCGCTGTCCAGGCAGTGAGATCTTTTTCCTTCCAGAACTGTAGAAGTCTCCTGCCACCTTGATTATCATTAAAGAGGGAGAAATGGGATGGGAAATAGCAGTGCAGGGCAGGTGAGCATGGTGCAGGCAGGATGGGAGCAGGTGAGCAGGTGAGCAGGTGGGCAGGTGAGCAGGATGGGGGCAGGTGGGCAGGTAAACAGGATGGGGCAGGTGGGCAGGATGGGAGGCCAGGGCAGGGGGGCAGGTGAGCGGGGCGCACAGCTACACAGAACACCTCACCACCAGCCATTCTGTCTAGTTTATGAGATTTACTCCTTGCGCACACGCACAGCGCGGGGGTTTGTGACCACGCAGCGGTGTTCAAGCTCCTGCCTTTCCGCCGGCCCCTCCTGTTCACAACCTGTGCTCCGGGGCAGGCTCTCCTTGGACGTGAGGTGGTGCTGGAGAAGAGTGTGGGGATGGGAAGGAAGAACAAAGGGGATAGAAGGGTGAGTAGTGCCTCCTCCCCTGTGCTCCGTGTCCTGCCGTGGACACCCCAGAAGACACACGTCACCAGGAGCCCCACTTCCTGATCCAAGAGCAAGAAGAAGAGGCAGGGAACGTCTCAGGGAGAAAGACATTGCTGCAGCGCTCCGTGGCATTTCTGGGGTCTCTGACAGGACACGCCTGACCACACCACCGCCTGCGGGGCCACAAGCCCACAGACGCAAAGGCGGCCGCCCCCACTGTCCCACCAGCTGGAGTCAGACGCCCAGAGACTAAGGCGTGTGTCTGATCCGAGCTGAAGTGGCGTGAGTAACGACGAACACACCTCATGCAGGGGACACCGGACGAGGGTTCTGGGGTCCATTCAGCAGGACACAGGGCTTTACCCCTCGGATTCACTTGCTTCCCCTTTGGAGGTGTCAGCTCCTAGAAGCTGGGCGTGACTGGTTGGTAAATTTCAGATCAGACCCATCTAGTTTACCAAAGTGATGGGTTTGTAAACTGAAGGGAATGAATTTTAATTACTTTTCATTGACTTGCCATTGATTTACCAAACTATAAATGCCAGGGGTACATCTTCTCCCCTATGTGTGCTAAACTTACTTCACCCAGTCTTACCTGTGCCTTCTCACTACCTGGTTGACCCCACCACCCTTCCCTTCCACTCCCCACACCCCTCCAAGAACTACTATATTTTTCACAAAATCTAAGTTATTTTTGGCAAAACAGTAACTATCTTTCACTTTCTGACTCATTTCATCTATGTTATCACAAAAGGCAAGATTCATCTTTTTACTAGCTGAGTAATATTCCACCATGTCTCTTCCACAACTTTTTTATCCATTTATCCGTCTATAGGAATTTAAGTTGTTTGCGTTTTTTTAGCTGTTGTGACTAATACTGTGAACACAGGGGTGCAGAAGTCTTCTGAATTGGGATTTTCATATTCTTTGGATAAATGCTAAAGAGAACTATTACTGGGTCACATGTGTTTTCCACTTTCAGAGGTGTAAAGAATCTTCATACTGTTTTCCATCGGGGCTGGCATTTGAGATGCATGTCACAGCGGACTGCACAAGTTCAGACAACTCTCTCCTCTTTGCTTCATGTCCCCCTTTCGTCACAGCCCAACCATCTCCCCAAGAACCCAGCCTGCCTTGGCCACCTGCCCGAGGCTCCTCTGGACATAGACAGGTTTCCTGGGCCCCTCAGGCCCATTCAGCAAACACAGGCCCTCACTGACCATAGCTGCACTATAACTAAGGGAACCACGAGCAGAAACGGCAAGAACCATCCTTCGGAGGAACAAAAGCCAAGTGTTTTCAGGGGAGCTCCGTGCTTGGTGCGACAGGCACAGAAGCTGCAATTGCAGAGGCTACATCCAACCAGTGCTGGCTCGCTCACCAGGCAGTCGCCTGCCTGAAGGCCCCGGCAAGTGGAAATATGGTCCGTTCCTGCCCATGGCCCGACACTCATCCTGTGATCACCTTTCCTCTGCCTTGCTTGAATTCATACTTGATCACTGGTCTGGGAGAGGAAAGAAGAAAGTGACTTGAGGGCCTCCCTGGTGGCGCAACGGGTTAAGTGCAGCATATGAAGTTATCCAGAGGCTCTGCGACACAAGTTCGATCCCGGGCCAGGGAGTTTCCCACATGGCGCAGCAGACCTCTCCTGCCTCGCCAGCTGCTCCCCTCAGCAGTGTGTTTGGGTTGATCTGCCTGTTCTACTCCTTACTCTGTCTCTGGTCAATCCTCTCACCCCCCACACCTCTGCCCTACCCCCCAGTTCTGTATGCATAAATAAATACATCTTTAAAAATCCTCGATCCCTTCACACTTGAGTAACACCCAAGCACATGGGTGCCTGGCCCCCCAAGCGCCCCAGGGCAGGCTCCCCAGCCACACAGCCTCGGGTTTCTTCCCTTATCAGTGTCAACCAGCTGTGTTCAGCCCCCTCAGAGTTGCCAAACACAAGGCATGTTAATTTGATCCCTGGGTGGAGAAAATCGATTCAGAGCTTGTTGGAGAAACCTCATCTTGCCTGAGATCTGGGCTATGCGAGCTTCCACCCCTATCTTTTATTATTAATTTTTTTTTGCCTTTTTCTTTTTCTCTGTCAGCTCCCAGACAAGGAGGCATCTGTGTGACGGTTTAGCTGACATTTGCTTTCCGTGTCTTGAGGCCAAATTTGGAAGGAGAATGTTGAAGAACTCTGCTTTAGATAAAGAAAAAGAACGTTCCCTGGAGAACATCCATCCTGGACCCTCACCCTCTGTTCCTAGATGCAGGCTGTTCTGTGGGGGCACAGAAGCTTGCACCCCGTCCTGCGGGTAGAGAGGAGAACAAAAAGGTGCCTATTTCTAGCAGAGGTCTAAAAATGTATGCAAGTCTCTCAATAATATATGCAGATCTTGCAGTGTCTAAAACACACGTGATGCTTTGGGGTTCTGAAAAGTTTTTTATGATCTAGCTGCTATTTAGCCCTTAGCGACACACGCAGGAGCAGCAGCCTCCGGAAGGGCCGTGCCCTCCAACGGAAACCTGAGCCGACAGAGCAATCCGACAGCTCGCCCCGGAGAAGTGGCCCACAGGGAGGAAAAGACACGCTTCTCTGACTGGCTTCGTGACCACAATCCAATAATGCAAATGTCAACGCGTGAGCCGCGCTCAAGGGCGCCTACTCCCATCACGAAGCGAGTATTAAAAGTCAGCTTCAGTCTGTTCTAGCCGCGGATGTGAAATTTACTGGGTCTCCTTCATTCTGTCCGCATCTATTAAGCGCTCCCAGGCGCTAAGTACACTGTGGTAGAGAATGGCGTTTCCCGGCCCGTGCACCTGAAGGGCTGGCAGACAGGCGTCCTGGTGCTGAGAAAAGGCGGAGGAAGCTGGAGACTCAGTCTGGGCATCTGCCCCCTCCAAGGGAGGCTTTCTCCTTGTCTGGGTTAAGACCTCCAAACAGGGCCTCCCTGGTGGCGCAGTGAGTTAAGCACAGCACTGAAGAGCTGTAGGCGGGTGCTGCGTGAGTTCGATGCCCAGCTGGGGAGATACCCATATGGCACGCAGACCTCTCCTGCCTCCCCCGCTGCTCCTCTCAGCAGTGTGTTTCCATAGATCTGCCAGTTCTGCTCCCCACTGTTTCTGGTGAGTCCTCTCACCCCCTGCACCTCTGGCCTACACTCCAGTTCTTGTATGCATAAATAAAAATAAATCTTAAAAAAAAAAAAGCAAGTATTCACAAAGTCTTTTTTTTTAAGCTCATGATTTTTTTACTGTCTTTAAAGCTTAATTCAGTTGGAAGGTGACGTGATGTGATGATTTCATGTGCCATAAAACAGACTTTTATTCTAAAGATTGACCGAATCCTTCAAAGAGGCAAGAACTGCTCAAACTCGCATCTAACCCCAAATCTTCATTCACACGTCCCCAGGTGTTAAGCTGGCAAATGCCTTTCTTTTGTCTTATAAAAACTTAGCACCCATCCTTCCTGTGGGTTTCGCTGCCTCTGTTGGATGGAAACCAGTGTTTCTTTAAGCCATTTTTCTATCCCAAAAGCAAATGTCAAAGAGAAGGAACACCACCGCATTCACACACTGACACGTGTGTCGGTGGCACCGCCATTTTCGTTCAGACCACTCTCTCCCATTAAGTTCCACATAAGGCTAGACACCCAGGAATAATGTATTTTAGCCGAAAGTCTAAAGAATGTACATCATCAGGTTGGGTTATTAGTGAGTAGAGAAAAACAGAGAAAGTAGCAGTAGATTCCACCCATGATGAGGGTCTTAATATCTGGCCCTCACCCCCAGCGAGCACAACATGGTTCCCCGTGCAGTGATACCTAGAAAATTAAACTTGCGTTTCAGCTCAGCCCATCATATAGGCTGTGAGACATAAGAGCAACCTGGGCTAGATGAAGCTTATCTTTCCCTCTTTAAATGATCATCTAAGCACTTAGGATTTTAGAGCTTAATAGTTCAAATTAATTCCAATAAATGAAATGCCAGCCCTGTGTGTTTAGAATCGTCCTGAAGCTTCTTTTGAGTCCAAGACTGTCAATTTTTTTTTTATTGCAAGGTTTTTTGGAACACACTGTGGAATCAGTCACTTGGAAGCAGGCTGGCCTGTGATGCATGCCCAGGCAGACTTTTCACCTTTTCTAAATTAGTTGGCAGTGAGTGACATTTAGAATTTATAATCTGAAATTCCACTTAATGCATCCCCTTCATAGTTTCAAAATAAACAAGAAAAACATGACTCTGCTCACATTAAGCTTTTCAGGATTTATGTAGAATTTACTAAAGATTTGGAGAGTCCTCACTCTCTCTCTACCCCAAAAGTAATCCCTGTCCCAGTGCAAACTGGTCCAGACACTATGGAAAACTGTGTGGAAGATCCTTAAAACACTAAAAATGGCGCTACAATATTATCCAGTGATTCCACTCCTAGGAATCTACCCAAAGGACACAAAAACTCTAAATCGAAGGGAAACCTGCACTCCTATGTTTACTGCAACAATATTTACAATAGCCAAGAAGTGCAAACAACCTAAATGACAGGATCAAGAAGATGTGGTAGGTATACACAGTGGAATACTACTCAGCGATCAAAACAGATACATTCATGCCATATGAAGCAACATGGATGGAGCTGGACAGGATTACACTAAGCAAAATCAGTCAGAAAGGAAAAGAATATTGAATGGTCTCACTTCCAGGGAGACTATAGGGAAACCAAACAAAGGATCAGGAAAAAGACAAAACTTGCAGGCATAGATCTGAGGCACACAGCAGGGGAGAGGCAGAGAGGGGTCAAGAGGGAAGAGCATAAGGGACTGTGGTGATGGTCACAGGTGCCTCGGTGGTGGGAGAATGAGGGGACTACACCTGAGGGGAGAAATCATATGTTGTACAAAAATGAACGACATAAGAAAATTTAAGTTAAAAAAAAAGTAATCCCTGCCCCTCTTCCCCTGAGGGAGCTCAGGGTTTGTAACCCGAGGACTCATTAAGGCATAATTTCTCAATAAAGGCAGTGTTTTCCTAGGTGGGAATTTAGTGAATATAATCTTCTTCATCTCATTACAGAGAATGACTGTGAGGAAGAAACTAGATAATCATTGTGACATACTTAGCTCGCTGCATGTTTATTAACTCCAACAACTTCCTAAGACAGCGCGCACGGTGTCCCTGCAGCGCGCGGGAACGGACTGGGGCAGGGTCTCGGGGAGCTGCCCTCGGTGACAGACTCCAGGTCCCTGTGTGCAGGGTGTGGGTTTCCATTGTCATGTGAGATTTGTGAGATAATGAGCCACTCCGGGATGAAACCTTGCAAATGAGAAAGGAATCTCTTGCTGAGGTGAAAGGAACAGGGCGTCTCATCTTTACCTCGACAAGCACGGAACTTTCCTAACGTCAAGTCTGTTCATTTAACCCAGTGACGAAATAGCAAAGTCAATCTAGACAGTGAGCGCCCCCTGGCTGGTGGGGGCCTCTGTGCCAGCTGCTGGCGGCTCTCCAGGCTCAGGCCCCAGGGCACGGACCTGACGGGACGGGCCACACGCGGACGCCATGTTGCTTCTCCCAGATCTTGTTCCCACTTCGCTCCTTGGTCCCATCTTACTGCCCACTGACCAGCCCACGGCCCAGTGTCCACCCTCTCGGAAGCAATTTCTCCTCAACTTCCTCTCTTTGGAGCTACTATCAAATCCCCAGGCGTCCACACTACCAAGTCAGCTTGCTCCTAATCTTAATGAAGAATTTGCCAAGGAGCCCCGCTCCTGCTCTGGTCCCATCCCACACTCCCCATCCTGAAGAACTAGTTCATTCCCATGGGGCAGTTGCCGACACTGCCCCCTGTTGGCCAAACAGCGAAAGTGGTGGAAGGTGATCCATCACCCCTCAGCCAGAGCTGTTGGGGCGTCAGGATGGGTTGAGGTTGTGCCATTTGGAAGCAATGCTAGATCATGGTTACTCGGCAATCCCCTTCTCAACAAGATTGCAAGGTCATTGTAAAAAAATAAATAGAACTAAACTTCTCTGTTGTGTTTGTCATGGTTAGGGACTTTTAAAAGTAGGAGTCCTCAGCATTTAAAACTACCACATTCCTATAATTCCTTTCTTCCTGACCCCACCTCATGCCTGCAACGTGGTGTCTTCTCAGTTTAAAGTTCAATTTAAATACATACATGCATGCATACATACATACATACATACATACACATGTTCTGCAATTTCTTGAGAGCAGTTCCTGGTCAGGACACAGCCTGGCAGTCCAGCTGCCTGCTCTGGGGGACACCAGCACCCCCACCCCCAGGACTCAGGGAAGCAGTGTGAGAAACCAGCAGTCACACTGTCCCACCCACATGTCCCACTGACCCCAGGCTGGAGCGGAACTCCAAGGAGTCTGTCTTTCTGGGGTGGGTGGCGAGCTTCCCCCTGCACCCCAGGCAGACACTGCACACCAGGGGAAGGCCTCTGGGCTGAGGGGCTGGGCCTTGTCCTATCAAGGGACAGGAGGCTGGCAGTGGGAAGCCCTGGGGGACCCGACACCCCTAGAAAATGCAGGTGGTTGGAGATGAGAAGCTGGTTTTCCAACTCACATTCCAGTAACATCCCACGATCTGAGTGAACGCCGTGTGTGTGCGGACCGGCAGGGGAGCTGGGTTCGCGCCCAGGTACCTGCACTAGCTCCTAGTGCCGATGCCGGGGAGCCTGAGAGAGGAACCTCGAGGGGCTTAGGATGTGCTTGGAGGGGTGGCATGGGTGATGGGGACTGACACCAGCTGTAGGGGTGCCAACCCCAGGTGTGTGTGTAACGATGGGGGTGCACAGAGGAGGCAGGGAACGACCAGAGCAGGCCAGCCTCCTCTCTGGCTATAAATGAACCTCATTTCCTCCGTGCAGGCTCATCGCTCTATGTTTACAACCATTATTCACCCAAGGGAGATGGCAGAGAAGGGAGGAGGGGAGGAGGGGCTGTACTTGAGCGACTTAGACGAGCTGCTTATGATCTGTCATCTCACCCGTGGAATGGGGGTGATGACAACCCAACAGGGCCCTCGGGGCATGAGACAGGAGCTTATGCACTCACCCAACACTCCCGGCATCTGGAAGGGTCCAGCACTGTGTGGGCTGGCGGGGAACAGGATACTCTAGGCCCTGCCCGCCCAGAGGCATAACCACAAAGTCTGTTGGGAAGGCTTAACCGCCTAAAGTAAGAGGGGAAATCAAGAGGTTCCTACTTCCAGGCAACAAATAAATTGGGGGGATGCAGTGAACAGTATGGGGTTCATAGGCAAAAACCTCCTCTTGCAAATTTTAAAAATTGCTATGAATAGATGGGAAATAGATCTACTGTGGTAATCAGTTTACACTTACATGAATGTCAAGTCATTATGTGGTACACCTGAGGTAGAGAAAATGTCATAGGTCTATTATATTTCAATTGAAAATATTTGTCTGGTCTCATCCCTCCTATTTAATATTGTACTAGACTTACTAATCAGAGGAAGGAGGCAATAAAGAAAGAAAAGGCATCCAAAGGAAGAAACAAAGTTGTTTCTACTTCCAGATGACATGACTGTTGACATAGGAAACCCCAAAGAATCTGCACTAAGGAGAAAAGTTATCAAGGTCACAGGTTACTACAGCTAGATCCAAAAATCAATTGTATTTTTATGTAGACGCAATGAATGAGCAGATTGGAAATTGAACTTAGAGTTAAAGCAGGCATCAGGACAGTGGGAACCTGCCTGGTTGCCGAGTCCTATCACATCTGCCCCCTTCATGGTCTTCGCCAGCAGGGGACACCCGGCTCCATCCAAAGGAAACACTGGAGCTGGTAGCTGATGAACAAGGCCCCCAACACATGTCCCTGAGCCAGTGCTGTGACAGTAACAAGATGGCACTCCAGATCTGCCGGCGTCGGGGCTGAGCTAGCGGACGTAATCCCCACTGTCCAGATCATCCCAGGACTGGGGCAAGACTGAAACTGCAAGAGGGGTCTGAGCCCCAAGAGCAGGGAGCTAAGAAAGGGCAGAACACAGGAATTGGCAGCATGCGTGGCAGATAACATTTCTACCTTCCAGGAAGTTTGACAACAAACCCAGGTGACTACAGAGCTCTGGACAGAATAACACGCCCCGAGATGTGACTTGCCGAGATGACGAACTAAGAAATCAAATGTTCACAGGGTGCGGCAGAGTGGAGGAGGTGAGTGGAGGAAGGGGAATGTAAACCGAGCCTCTTCTAGAAGCTCAGTTTTTGACTTACTTAACAAACCGCATGGCACCTGCGTGCTGGCCCTGGGCTCTGGGCCTCCCAGCCAGCCTCGCCCTTCGCCTCCCATGCCCTGGCAGAGGCCGACTCCCTGCAGGCGGGCACCCCAGGCTCCTGTGTGATCTGGCTTCCCAACGGGGTTCCGCCCAAAGAAGGCCCTGGAGCCGGGAGCTGAGAGAGGGAGAAGGAAGTATTTCCTCTGCTCCCCCGTTAGCTCAAGGGCATTCTCGCTGGATCTGCTTCCCAGCAGATGGGGCCGTTCCAGAGCTAGCTCCCCAGAGGTGCTCCCAGCTCTTGGCTTCCCAAAATGTAGCCCCCTTCTTTGTCTCTCCAATTTCGGGGTTGATGTGGCCTCTAGATTTCTCACCATCACCCGCTTAACTTCTTGGCTCACCAGCACCCAGATACCCTCTGATGCCAGCATTTGCGGCAGGGGCTGGCTTCGCCTCTGTTGATCGTCCCAGGAAGAGCCCATCATTCAAGTGATTTCCCTTAGCGGTTTTATTCTATCAGTTACTCCTCAGTGGCCTAGTTTCCCATTTTCAATGATGTGGAAACTGACTTTGAGACACAGCAAGGAAATGGCTCAAAGAGAAGAAGGAATTTACAAGATGGAATTTTCAGTCTCCTAAGTTATGTTTGCTTTCAACCCTTGTCACCTTATCTCTCTTGCTCATTTTCTTAGTCTTCAAAGTGCCGAGTACTTCCCTAAAGTTCTAGCAGGGATACAATGACGGATTCCGTTGACCCAGAAAGAATGTCAGAGAGGCCGCAGTGATGAGACTCTGCACTTGCAAGTAATAAGAGACAAGAGCCCACAAGAATCTACAACTTCTGGGGGCCTCCCTGGTGACACAAGGGGTTAAGTCTCGGCCTATGAAGCAATCCACAGCCACAGCAGCGTGAGTTCAATCCCCAGCCAGGGAACTTCCCACATGGCGCAGCAGACCTCTCCTGTCTCCCCTTTGCTCCCCTCAGCAGTGTACTTCAGCCAATCCACCTATTCTGCTCCCCGCTCTGTCTCTGGTGAATCCTCTCAGCCCCCCCGTCCCCCACCTCTGGCCTGCATCCCAGCTTGTATGCATAAATAAATCTTTTTTTAAAAAAAAGAATCTACAACTTCTAAGTCCCAGTAGAGAATACTAACCCCTGGATAAACTTTTTTCTAACTTCTGAAGTTAGTTTTGCTACCAAATTATTTCTTTCTTTCCAGAAACATAATGGAAATGAATCTTCAAATATTGACACTGAAATGGAAACTTTCTGTCGTAAATGATAGGAATTCTGTGACTGGATCATTATGTTCAGAACAGCCTCCCCCTGTGGTCAAAAAATTACCCAGGCCATCTGTGTTTCTCAATGTTGATTGAAAAACCAAAACGAATTCACCACGCAAAACCACTCACTCAAACCACTTACTTAAAACTAGACCCTAGAGTTTTCTAATCAGATTAGAACTTCGAGGGATGTCGAGCTCAGAATCTGGGAATCAAAGATGATGATTCCTTCGTCTTTGGAGCTCCCAGGTGCTGAAGGATGCGTGCAAGCAAATTCATTATGGAAATGGTGATTTTGTAAATACCTATGACCAAGCAGAATTTGTTTCCTTTGAATGCTTCTAATTCTGCAGATTTATGTCCTTGCAACGTTGGTAAGACCTTTATATCTTACTTATGTCAACCCTCCCATCCTCTTCTTCCTCTCCTCCTCCTCCTCTTAATTCTTCTTCCCCTTCCCCTTGCCCCCTCTCCTCCTCCTGCCCCTTATCCTTCCTACTACTACTCTTCTTTCTCCTCCTTCTTCCTCTTCCACAACTTTACAGATGTGCAATTGACATAGAACAAATTGCACATATTTAAAGTGTATAAGTTAATGTTTCAACCAATCTCTACATCCACAAACCCATCAACCTATCAACATAGTGAACCTATCCATGGGAAAGTTAGGAAGTGGAGGCCCTGTGTACCTATATTTTTGGTAACGATGTTTCTCTATTTTATAAAATTGTATCCAAATTTTTTTATCTTATTTTATTTACTTTTTAAAAAGATTTATTTATGCATAAAAGAGCTGGGGTATAGACCAGAGGTGTGAGGGGGTGAGAGGATTCACCAGAGTCAGAGTGGGAAGCAGAACAGGTGGATTGACTGAGATACACTGCTGAGGGGGGCAGCGGGAGACAGGAGAGGTCTGCTGCGCCATGTGGGAAGCTCCCTGGCTGGGGATTGAACTTGTGCTGCAGTGTCTGCAGGGAGCTTCACAGTGCTGAGACTTAACCCCTTGCGCCACCAGAGAGGCCCTAGAAAGTTCATTTTTGTGGGAGCATGCAGTATGTGGCCTCTTGTGTCCAACTTTCACGTTGGGTAAAGCTTTCCAGGTTCATCTCTGTGGTGGTATGTGCCTTTTACTCATCCCTTTTATTGCTTAATCTGAGTTCATAAGCACTATGCCCACGTCACTCCCGATACACCAGTTCAGTAATATTATCCAGAAAGGCCTGTAGTTAATCCCACCTCCCTTGTTTCGGGGTGAACCCGTGTCAGATACCCACCCACGGACCACTTACTGAACCAGCTGTGTCAACACTTTCCGGCACCACATCAAGCTTCGGGGTCTAGAATCTCTGCTATCTGCATCTTCCCATTACTCAAAATATGCGCACATCTGTCTGTCTCCAGTTTCCTGGCTCTTCTCCCACTTCCCACAGTTTCTCAGCATCAGCTCACTGGGCTGGAATGCAGTCCAGCCCCGCCAGGCAGCGTTCAGTTACCAGGAGCAGATCCTGTTCTCTGATCCCCTCTCCTGTCTCCGCCATGAGGGGCGCCTTCTCCCCAACCCTCTTCCACTCTCCCAAAGGCTCCCCACCATCTGGGTTGTTTATCAGCATCGACCATCTACGGTTCCGTTTCTGTTCTTGTCCTAAACACCACAGGATCGTGGCTTGGCACGTCCTGTCCTAGAATTACAGCCTCAGTCCTGTCCTTACAAGCTGTGGTTCTCCCACCATCATCCCTAGAATATGTTCTTCCTCCATCTTCTTTAAAGTCTGGGCTCCATGGTTTTTTCTTTTTTATATTTCTATGTACTAAGAACAAAGAATAATAGTGTTTTCAGCACTACACAGAACTTTATCGAGCTTTCTTTATTCTGGGCTTTATATTCTTTAGTAAACTTTTTATTCTGGAATAATCTTCGAACACAGAAAAGTTGTAGCCATGATACACAGCATTTCCATACACCCCTCAGCCAGTTTCCCAGAATGCTAATATCTTAGGGAACCATGGCACCTTGGCGAAAACAGAAATTGACACTGGCACCTCGCTATTAACTAAACCAGACTTGATCCAGATTTTACCAACTTCTCCACTAATGTTCCTTTTCTGTTCCAGGATCCAGTCTAAGACCCCGTGTAGCATTTAATCTGCATTCATTTTTGATCTGTTATCAAAGTCCTAGGGCCTCCCTGGTGGCACAATGGGTTAAGCCTCAGCACTATGAAGCTATCACAGCCACTGCAGCACAAGTTCGATTCCCTGCTAGGGAGCTGACCCACATGGCGCAGCAGACCTCTCCTGCCTCCCCCACTGCTCCCCTCAGCAGTGGATTTCAGTCAGTCTGCCTGTTCTGCTCCCCACTCTGACTCTGGTGAATCCTCTCACTACCCAACACTTCTGGTCTACAGCCCAGTTCTTGTATGTATAAATAAATGTTTTTTCGAAAAAGTCCTCTAAATTTTCTTCCTTACCAGGATGATTTGACTTGGACGAGAGGGGTCAAACCTCCATCTTTACTTTTTTTCATTAAATTTGCCAGGCAGGAGTGTTTTCATGAAGTAGCTCCCTTGAAGGAATCACGCCACTGATGGGACTCAGAAATCAATCTTTTTAGCCCCTGGGTGCCTGCCTCCTTGCTGACTGGGCTGACCAGTCTCTGGAGCGTGCTCGGCGCCTCCCAGGCTCTTCTCAGCTCTGTTTCACCAACTGTCCCTCCCTCGGGCCACACATAGGTCGCGAGTAAGCAACCCCTAAATGACTCCGCATAACCAGCTGGTAACTCATGCTTGAGATTGGTCTGGAAGCCGGCTGCGGGGCGAGGAGGGCTGCTCTCAGAGCCCCGCCCCCTCCCCCCTCCCTCATCCTCCTCCCCCCACCCCCACAAGGTGTTTGCTGGGAGGGGTCGGGAGAGAGCGCAGCTGTTTCCCACTCAGCAAGGGCATCCCGGGCTTCAGGCTGATTGTCACTGCGAGGAATCTGTCACCTCACAAAGTTAATAAACCTTTTAACTAGGTTAAAGGGTAAACAAAGCGGTGATGGGCAGGGCTGGGAGTCCCGCGGAGACCCGCCGGGCTTCCCGCCCAAGTGAGTGACAGGTCTGTGATGGGCTGAGACAGCCGCCGCGGGTGGCCGGGCTGAAGCTGCCTCCAGAAGTTAGAGCGAAAGGGAAGCCAGGGAGCTGTGAGATGTGACTTAAGTGCTGTCTAGAGAGGCCCTGGTCACTTCATAGGACATTTCTTTTTTTTTTTTTAAAGAATTTTTATTTATTTATGTATACAAGCTGGGGTATAGACCAGAGGTGCGGGGCGGCGAGAGGGTTCACCAGAGACAGAGTGGGGAGCAGAACAGGCAGATCAGAAATACACTGCTGAGGGGAGCAGCGGGCGAGGCAGGAGAGGTCTGCCGCGCCATGTGGGATTCTCCCTGGCTGGGCGTGGAACCTGCATCGCCCGTGGCCGACAGCTCCACAGCGCAGCGCCCGACTGCTGCGCCACCAGGGAGGCCCCATAAGACATTTCTTTTTAATTACCTAAGGCTATTCTTGTATAAACACTTGAATTTTCATTCTAGCATTCTCTATTTAATGCTGTCTCTACACACAGAAAACTGAAATTCTCAGTTGTCTAGAATGCATCTCGAAAATGTAGTTTTGGGGGCCTCCCTGGTGGCGCAAGGGGTTAAGTCTCAGCACTCTGAAGCTATCCGCAGCCACTGATGCATGAGTTCAATCCCCAGCCAGGGAGCTTCCCGCATGGCGCAGCAGGCCTCTCCTGTCTCCGCTGCTCCCCTCAGCAGTGTACTTCGGTATATCTACCTGTTCTGCTCCCCACTCTGTCTCTGGTGAATCCTCTCACCCCCACCCCCACCCCTCTGGCCTACACCCTAGCTCTTGTATGCATAAATAAATCTTTTTTTTAAAAAAGAAACTATTTTTTTAGATAGATGAGCTTGTATTTTTATTGATTTTTTTCCCATCACCTGCCCTTATACATCTTTAACCCTCCCTGCCTTCCCTCTTGACCTCACTGAGTTGATTAGTATTTGCTAGTTTTTGAGCATTTTACTTTGTCAGACCACCTGCTCTGTAAACTTGCAGTTTTTATCTGTCTTTGACTTTCTGACTTGCTTTACAGCGCATCATTCCCTTGAGCTCCGTCCATTCTGCTGTTGACGGGTGGCTCTGCAGTATTCCATGGTGTGGACAGACCACGACTTCCAGATCCAGTCTCTATCAGCAGAAGACATGCTGCTATATTGCAAGGACCAGCTCCTTGTCACAGGAGCCTCCCCGTTGACTGAAGGACCTCAAGGCCCAACAGTGAATTTTCCCTGAGTGTGATCTGCCGAAAGTATCTTTTAATGACCTATATTGGAAGCAGCATTCCATCACTGCTGCCATATTGCATTAGTCACTCACACCAAATCTCAGTACAGCAATGAGGGGAGTGCATGTCAGCATGGGGGCCATCTTGGATTGGTAGCTAATGCAAGAGATGATTTCAAATGGAGAAGCCATTTTGTACATGTTTCTGGAGGGTTCTGTATGAATCTAAGTTTACTGTTATTAAATCTATCAAGAACATTAAAATATCACAAAGGCTTTTCATAGGACAGATTGCTGGCAAGAGGATGGATATAGTTGCCATATATCACATTTGTTTCTACTTATTTATTTATTTATTTATATGTCATGGATTGGTTTCACTAAGACAGTCCCTGGATTACCATGGCAACGGTTTTCAGAGGTAAATTTCACTGAAGCATCAATGTGGTGTGAGAGACAAAATTAAGGAGACTTGGAATAAAGAGCAGGACTATTGTCTTTTTTTTCCCCCCACAATGGACCTGATGAATTTAAATGATGTAAGAAGGACTTTTTGGAAGGTAATAGTAATCATGAAATAAATTCTGATATACATACAGTTTTTGGATCGTAAGTTCAGTTGCTAAAATTTTTAGACCTGATTATTTTAACCTAACAGTTTTATCATCAAGTTTCCTCTAACAGTATTCCTTGTTATTCAGTTATTGATTTTCCTGGGTTTGACCTGGTAAATGTTTTAGGAAACAACATATGCTGTTTTTTGGGAATCTGATTCCTCATGAATTAAAGTAGCTAAGTTCCTTTGTCTTATTTGCCAAATTATTGGCACAAAATCCATCACAACCTAAAGCAGTAGCTTTATGTAGTCATGATATTATGTCTTTAACATCACTGTCAATCTGTTCGTAATGTGTGCTATACTGCGTATATGTAGAGACTGAGTTGTCAATAAAAGTAGCCATAAAAAATTGTTTAGTCATCATAAACAGTTTATGTGATCACAAAAAATTAAGAGCCAAATACCTTCCAAATAGGTACTATTATGTACAAAAGAGCCTCAAAAAGAGGTTGTCTGGAGTTTCTTTAAATATAATAGAAATACTAAAAAAAAAAATTAGATCCTTAACAGAAAGTGCCTAGAACAGCCCCAGCATAGGTGCCGTATTACAGAGGTAAGTGTGGAGGGTGTGGAACATGGAGGATGGGGGTGTAGGTGGGTGAGGGGTGAGGACCTGAGGAGGAGCTGCCCCCAGACCAGAGCTCCTAAATTAGTTTCCCGGCTTGGCTACTGGTGTGCCCTGTGGCTTCAGCAAACTCAGTTGACCTCTCAGTGTCATAGTTGCTTCCTCTACCTTTTCCCCAAAGCTGTTTCAAATTAGGTAAAACTAGTATTTTGAGGCTCTCCCATGAAAGTCATTACCCAACAAGGGACATTCAGGATTTCCGAGCAGACTCCCTGTTTTTTTCACATTGGAAGGAAAGAAAAAGACAGGGCCATGAAACAGGCTCAAGAAACAAACTGCATATATTCAAAAACAATGTCTCCAAAAATGGAGGTGGGTACTTTTAAATGCCAAGCCAAGGCCTGCCCCTCAGCAATGTGTTAGCCAGCAAGAAAAGGCAATGTCTGACGTGTTCGTTAAAATTTCCAGGGAGGGCCTCCCTGGTGGTGCAATGGGTGAAGTCTCAGCACTATGAAGCTATTTCACAGCCACTGCAGCACGAGTTCGATCCCTGGCCAGGGAGGTTCCCACGTGGCGCAGCAGACCTCTCCTGCCTCACCCGCTGCTCCCCTCAGCAGTGTACGTCAGTAGATCCGCCTGTTCTGCTCTATCTCTGGTAAATCCTCTCACCACCCCACACTTCTGGCCCACACCCCAGTTCTTGTATGCATAAAGAAATAAATCTTTAAAAAAAATTTCCAGGGAACATTGTGAGTTCGTGAATTTTCCTTATAGTTCTCTCTGTTTCATATACCATGAGGCTATGTTTTAAAGGCAGACAAATGTACCACTTTTGCATATTCTTATTGATATGCGGTTTTTATCATTCATTAATGAGTTTTAATCCCTAATAGTGCTGTTCTTATAATCTATCTCTTTCTGACATTGTGCTATTTTGCCTTCATTTTAGCTAGTAATAATCTTTTCGGATTATTAAATTTTAGGTGTGTTTCTTGCAAAATTAGTTGACTGGATTTGGGGGTTTTTTAAATCCAATTTGAGAGACTTGTTTTGAAATAAATTAGTTTAATCCAAGTATATTGATCAGGTGGCTGATATTTAGATTTTACCATATTTTGTGTTTTCTCTCTACTGTGCTTTTTTCCCTTTGTTTTCCTTGCTGCTTTTCTATTGGATAGAAATTCCTTTATTCCATTTTCTTCTATATTTTTTGAAGCTAACCATTCCATTTCTATTCTTTTTAATTACCTCGTTTTGATATGCCATTCCTAATTTATATTTTATAGATGCATAAAGCTACAGCATTTTTGTGTTATTCCTCAAAAAGGCAAGGACATCTAGCCCCTCCATCCCATGTTATTGCTGTATTAAAACTTTACCATCTTTTACAAGTGTTGGTGAGGATATGGAGAAAAAGGAACCTTCATACACTGTTGATGGAAATGTAGATGGGTCCAGCCTTTATGGAAAACAGTATGGTGGTTTCTCAAAAAATTAATAAATTTTCCAGAACATCCAGAAGTTCCACTCCTAGGAATAGCCAGTGTGTTAAGGTTACAAATAATGGCCTTTGCAAATTCTTACGGATCTAACATTCAGTGATCATGTGCTTAGCGTTAAGCTAAGTCCACACAGGCAGATAAAATCAAAAAGGAAGAAAGACCACTATGTGAGTAGCAATAGCCCCATGAATTCTGCCCTGGGTTAACCCCTCCCTACCCAGGAGAGTGTCAGTCTGGCTTCACTGCTTGTTTTCATAAAGAGCATCCATTTGTTTTCTTTTGATGTGGCCATTAGCAAGGGGTGATAGAAGCTTGTGAACAGAAACTTTAAGGCTTCATCAACTGCACCTAGAGAATCCAGAGTGAGGCATCTCAGTCTCTCTGCCTCCCCAGCTGACATCTGCGGGGGCTCAGAGGAAACCAGTCTCCTCCCCCTTCCCTCACTCGGCGCACGTGGAGGGGGCCCTCAGCACTTTTTAAATTCTTTTTATCACTTCTCACACTGTTAAACATGAGAGAGACGAATCTCACCACGTTTTGTATTTTTGGCCCTTTCTGCCTTGACTCTGAGAGATACGTTCACACCCCTTACTGCGATTAACTGTTGAGTCATCGGGTCCCTGCACCCTCCTCCCTACTTAAGGCGGGTGCTCCGAAGGGGCATCCGTGGAGCCAGAGCAAAGCCGGGCGACTTTACAAACCTGCCCGATGATATTTCGCAGCAGTTACGGAAATGAAAGGTGAGAAACGGAACATTTGAGGCCACGGAGCATGGAAGCCTCCCACACTCCGGTCCCAAGACATGGCCCCATCTTCTTCCCCTCACTGCTCACACACTCTGCAAATACCTTCTAGGTGCCGGGCGCAGAGCTACCTGCTAAGTGCACAGTGCAGCAAGAGGAACAAATCCCTTCCATCATGAAGCTTACCAACCCATGAGAGAAACAAGCTTTAAGCATAGAATTACATAAAGAATCCATTTCATTTGTGAAAAGTGTTCCAAGAACCATGATCTAATGAAAACTCTACAGGGTGTCCATCCAGTTTCTGGTCAGGAGTTTCAAAACCCTTTAGAATTCCATTTAGGGACGGGGCGTTTTGTTATGCTAACGAGGTGCCTCCAGGTGCCCCCTAAATGACTTCAGGATGGGGGCTGATCACCAGAAAGACCAGCCACATGAGGAGAGGGTTGGGGTCTTCCTTGCTGGACTTCCTTGCTGGGAGGAAGAGGGGCTGGAGATGAAGCTGAATTGTCAGGCCTATGATCTCACTGGGGGGCCTGTGTAATGAAACCCCCCCCCCCCCCAGAAAAACATGGATGGTGAGGCAAAGAGGCTCAGTGGAGTTTCCTGGTTGGGGAACATGTTGATGTGCTGGGAGATCCCACAGGAGAGGGGGCAAAGCCCCGTGTCCCTCCGCCCCATCCCAGTCCTGCGGACAAACACTGTGACCCTAAGTGTCGCTCATCCCTGAGCTCTGTGAGTCATTCTAGTCACTGTAACCAAAGAGATTGTAAGAACCCCTGGATCTGTAGCCAAATCAGACAGAGGTGCAGGTGGCCGCGGGGTACCCCGTCCCCCCCCCCCCCAAGTGCCATGGCCGTCTGACAGAGGCAGCCTCCCTGATGAGCCTCCGCCCTTTCACTGCAGGCCTTGGACGCCGGTCCAGGGAGTTACTGTCTGGATTAAACAGAAGCAGGCCGCGCAGCTGGTGCTGCAGAGTCGGCACCGACACGTGACGGCAAATGAGGAGCCGATCTGTACAGCGCGGGGCCGGGGAGGCCTGGGGGGCGACATCCCGGGTGAGACCCGTGGGCGAGGTGGAGATGGGGAAACCCCTCTTCAATCACACGCTCGGGTCTCACTCCTGGACTCCGGCGTCCCCTCAGCCCTCACTGACCACCCCGTCCCTGGCCCGGACGCGCCTGCCACGTGCTTTCCCCAGAGACCCCTCCAGAGCCCGCCCGCACCGCAGTCCCCCCCCCCCCGTTTGGGCCCCAGGGGGGTGACTCAAGGCTCACGCCCGTCACGTGGTAACAGCGGTAATAAGCCACGGCACGGAGCCCCCTCCATGCACCACCCCGTGAGTCCACGCGATAAACGCCCGAAGTGGACATTAAGGGGCAGGTCTAGTCTGTGGCCACCCACAAGCACTAAAGCACACAGGACAAGAGCCAAAATCTGACGCAGAAATTTTAAAAGATTTCAAAGGATTTAGTGACATAGGGAATGAGGAGAGGGGGAAACAGAGAAGAAAGTTTATTGATGGGCAGGTGCCCTTTGTCCTGTGTCAGCAGAGGGAAGACGGGGTGCAGTGGAAGCCAAAAAACAGAAACGCAGAGAGCAGACTGCCGGCTCAGGCTGCTGAGAGCCCCTCGGAGGCTCGGCTGGGCGCCCAGTTCCCAGGACCCTCTCTCCGGGCGGGAGTCGGGGAGGGGTCTGGAAAGCGCCACCCGCTGGCTGGGAGGTTACCTCACAGTTCCTCCTAACCGCCCCACCCCACCCCGTTTCAGCTGCTGGGAGGCGGGGTCCCCAGGTGGTGAGAAGGGAGAGGAGAAATTAAGGTCTATTTCTGCAGAGAGACCCGGGGCTGGGCTGTTCTACTCAGAGTGATTTTTTTTTTTTCCTTCTTGGTGGCAACTTCGCTGCTGAAGGTGGCGAGAAGTCAGTTGAACTTCTAAAGCTTCCTTCTAAAGCACCAGCGTTACAAGGGGGCTGGGACACGTCAGCCATTCTTCTCAGGGGCTGGAGCCGCCTGTCCCAATGCCAGGGGCGCTGGGCCTGTGCAGGTGTGCACACCTGTGATGCCCAGGAAGTACGCACATTTGGTCATTCCAGTGACCACATTCATTTTTCACACTCATTTGGTTTTCATCCACAGTTCCTGGTTCCTAGTTCCCCTTGGAATTTCTGGAAAAGGCTCAAGGTGCCTCTTGTTGCATTAATGAAATTAACTTTGGGACAACACCTGAGGGGGCTAGTTTCCATGGAAACCAATAGGCCTAGAGAGTGGGGCTTTCAATCCACTCCCTGATTTCCTGAGGGCAGCGGGGCTATAGTTCCAGGGCCAGTGAGTTAATCACCCCTGCTGACCTGAAGCCTCCACAAAAACCCAAGAAGGGGAGACCTAAGAGCCTCCAGGGTGGAGAACACATGAAGATCTGGGGGAACAGCATGCCTGGAGGGGACACGAAGTCCCCTGCCCTTCCCCCATACCACGCCCTGTGTTTCTCTTGCCTGGCTGCTGACACCTCGTAATAAATTGGAGGTTAGTGAGGAAACAGGTTTCCTGAGTTCCGTGAGCTGTTCCCGCACATTGATTGAACCTGAGGACCCCTGAGGGAAGCTGCGTTTGACTTGCAGAATCAGACTGTCTGAAAATGGGGGACCCCCAGACTTTGCCCCTTGGTAAAGAAAACTTTACCCCTTCAGCAGAAACTGCCGCGGCTGTGGCTGGTGTGTCTGAGGAGACTGAGCCCCCGGCCTCTGGGACCTGGCGCTGTCCTGTGACGGGAATCAGCTGGGGGGCTCGGTGGCTGGGGCGTCACCCTGCTGCAGGCGAGGGAGAGCCCCCACCCACCCCTGGAACTGGCCCACCAGGTCGGGGGCACAGGGCTGCCGTAGCCCCCCAGGGCTGCCTGCTCAGGGCAGAGCCGGTTCTGCAGGGACACAGGGGCACCCCAAGTGCAGGCTGGCCGAAGGGGGTGCAGGGGCGGACAGTGTCAGGGGCTGAGATGGGGTCGGGCGTGGCCTCGGGCCCTGCGACGTGGGGAGGAGGGAAGTGGGGGTCTGCGTTTTAACAGCTAGGTTTCTGGTTGCCGTGAGCCATGCACGACCCTGCCTGTGGCCATTTTTATGTTGTATGTGCTGTGCCCTGAGAGCTTTTTCACTGTGAGGATCAATAAACAAGTGAGCTGGAAAGAGCAGGTTGCACCGGAGGGCAGCGGGTCCTGCCTTTGCTATTTTGGAGCTGGTGTGGTTTCAGGTAACTCCTCCAGGTTGGGGGGACCAGGTAGGGGGAGCAGAGTAACGTTACTAGAGGGACAGATGAAGGCGCTAAGCGGGGGCCACACCCCTGGGAGCGAGGTGAGGATGCCAGGGGCGTGCCCAGCTCAGGAGGCCTTGCCTGACCTTGCCAGGGAGAGGGGGCAGTGCCACTGGATGTGCAGGCCTCGAGTAGGAAAGCGAACCTCCCCTGCAGGGGTGCAAGGAAAGGGGTCTTGGGGCTTTCTTTGAGGGCTGTGCCAGTGAGGGGGTGGGGGACCCTTCCGCCAGCCCCATGGGATGCTCAGAAAATCCCAGCCACCTCTTGAAGGGGGTGCCCTGGGCTGGGGCTCCTTTTCCTGGGCTCTCAATTTCTAATTTCACACACTCACGCTGAGGCAGAACCTGTGCCAAAGTCTGTTTCGCGACTACCAACGAACACATTTCACAACAAACCATCAGCACTGCAAACACAGGGAATCTTGGCAGATCGGCCACCCTTTGAGATCAAATACAATCAGGCCCCAGGAGCCCTGCCCTGGGGCTGGGGCGAGCCATGATCCTCCTGCCTGCGGGAAAGTCTTAGCCCAGTCACAGGGAGAAGAGCCCTGAAGTCAGGGTTTGTCCTCGGCGCCAAGCCCCTCCACACACACCACCTCAGTCACCCGGGAGCCAGCGGGTCCCTGCTCCCCTGCCAGACGCTGTTCTCAGTGCCCCGTTTACTAGCAAACCCAGGGGCACTCGCCAGTTCCTCCTCTTGAATAATTAACCCAGCACATATGAATAATTAAGGCTCAGTGGAGACCTATCGCTGAGGAATCCTACAGTTACTTGACTTTTCTATGCAGGGTGAGGGAAGCAAGCAGGAATTCCGCAGGGAGACACCCACCCAGGGCCCGAGGTCTCACAGGGAGCCCAGGAGGCGGCGTCGCTCTGCTTGGGGGCAGAACCGCAGCCTCACCCCAGCATTTCCCTTCTCGGCCGGTGTGCTCTGGCTCCTAGACCACCCCTGCTGCAAAAGCGTCTCCGCTCTAAAGCGATCGCTCTCTAGGGGCGAAGACAGACCTACTAAGGCTTTAATAAGACGAGCATTTGGAGTTCTGGGAAAGAAGAGAGGCCCTACTATGGTCCAGCCCTGAGCGGGAGTCCCTGTTTTCACTCTTTCTCCTGAGCAGCTTTGGGAAGAGGCTGGGAAGCTGAATTTTGCTCTCCTCTGTCCCTGCCCTTCCCCCCACACCTCCCCTTCCCCCCCACACCTCCCGCCCCGCCTCCATAGTGCAGTTTCACTGCCACCCCCCAGGAGACCCCACTCCGACCGGGTCAGGAGGGCTTGTGGTCTGCTCCCACTGGACCGAGGGCAGAGTCCTTGCACACCCTGGCCACGGCCTCGCTGCCTCCTCACGCTCATGACCCCAGCGCCTATTGCACGCTGGGGGCGATTCATCAAGTGCAGGCAGAACTGGGATTCAAGCCGCGTCTGTCCCACCCCCGGCCCTCTTGAGCTTCGAGGCTTGCAGCAGCAGGGGACAAAGTGGACAGGTTTCGGGGCGCACGGCCATGTGCTGGCTTGACATAAACTCAAATCTCAGCGTCCTTCTGCAAATTGGCCACAGCTGCGAGGGAACTGGGCAGTGGGGAAGGGGCTATTTTCCTCCCGTTCACCCCAGGGAAATCAGTTTCTCAGTCCGGAGGCAAAGCCGGGCACCTCCTCCCAGGCTGGCCCAGACCCAACTTTGCGTTTCAGAGGCAGCTTCTGGGCCGAATTGTGACCTCTCGACCTCCCACTCTTCCCCACTTCATCCCCCCCACCCCCGCCCACGTTGTGCAACCAGCCCAGGCCGGGCGGGTCACCGTTGGTTCTAAAGTTTAAAAGAGCATTCTGGAGCCCTTGGCGTCGGCTTCACAGGTTTTAATGGCAACCAGGGAAACCAGCCAGCAGGGAGACAGCAGCTTGGGCCCCCTCCCCAGGGTGAGGAGGTGCCCACCTCCCCCCTTTTATCCCTTTTATCCCTTCCCCCCAGGTGCAGGTGCGCACACCTGCACATGCGCACACGCCCGTGCTCAGGTGCCCACAATCAGGCACGCGAGCCCCGCGCCCACGCGCCTCTGCACTGACACGATCCGGGCCTCAGGGGTGGCCGCAGAGGCTAGTGGCGCAAGAAGCCTGGTGAATCCATCTGCCTACACCCGTTCCTCCCTGCCCACAGGTTGAGCCCTGGATCCTACCATCAGAGTCTCCTCCCTTTAGTTTGAGATTTGGGGGTCACAGTTTCAACACTCAGGAGTGACCCCTGACCGTCGGGTGTGTAAACAGGCAGGCTGGCAGCGGCCCCGCCCCGCCAGGAAAGCTGCTGGGACGGAAACAGCACAACGATGCTCACCTGGGAGGCTGCGACGCGCAGGACCTCAAAAGTCTGTGTAAGATCCAAACCAGCCTCATCCTTTTCCTCTATCCCTTTTCTTTCTCTCTGTCCTGTTCGGTGAGCAGATTTTTCAGGTACATCTGAATTGTCCACGAAAACGTAAGATCCGCCCTCTGAGACCAAGGATCCAGCCAGCTCCGGCCAGCACCCAGCTCGGGTGCCCGTGGGGGCGGTGCCTGCGCAGCCTCCCGGCCGGAGCTCCCGCCTGTGCTTTTTTTTTTGCTTCCTTCTGAACCAGTTTGCAGATGTGCCAACGGCAAATCATCGTAGCGCTTCCTCTGCTTATTTAAACTATGTTTGTAAAATAATAATAATTAAATAAAACAATAAGTTTGTGTGTATGATTAGGAAAGTTGCTGCAGCTTTAAGGAAACAAGTATAAATTGTTTTAGACCCAACTCTGATCTGAACTGCTCCAAAAGTAATGTGGCAGAATTGCTACTGGAACCGGGCTTTTTACCCACACTGTGGACCAGCCGATGACGCCTGTGTTTTGAGCAGAGAAAACTTTCCTGCTAACCCATCAGCAGGGGTGTAGGAGACTGGCTGAAATCTACCTCCCCGATTAAGAAAGGAATGAGGTTTTATAGGTTTGGGGGGGGCAGGATTGATAAAGAAGGGGCTCCATTTTATTGGTTGCAAAGTGGGTTTGGGCAACGAAATGTGGATTTGGCTGAAGTAGCTGCGGGCTCTGGGGGCTCGGGGAATGGAGGTGTCGGGGTGCAGAGGAGATCAATCAATCCCATGCCCCTCTGGGTTCTCTTAGGCTGGCCAATAACCAAAGACGCCTCAGACAGATTGATAAGAGGAAAGAAGCCAAAGGAAGTTAATAGGAGAGACCCAGTTTGACTAAGTAACTGGCCCACGTGGCTTCAGACGCCATCTTGAATAGCTCTGCTAAGACAGAAGGCCCTGCGGGGTGGGGAGAGGTCAGTGGGGTACCAGAGATATTTTCAGTGCTGTTTAATCTAATTAATCCCCTTTTCCAATTTCCATATCTACGGAGCGAGCTTTTATTCATCCCTCGATTTTTCCCACTCACAGACTCCAGAGCTTACTGATTTCTGGGTCTATTGTTTCTATTGTAAATAAATCAGTGGTCAGCATGAAGGTGTTTTGGGCACCTGCCTCCAGACTGTTGAGCCTGACCATGCCAGAGGAGATTGTTCCTTGGGTTATTATCCGGGAGACCTAAAGCAGCTCTAGCTTGTGGCGTTCCCCTCTCCTCACCCCGCCCCCCAAAATCAGACGGGAACAATAATAGAAATGCTAATGCTTTGTCCAGAAGTCTAATAAAATTAATCCTGTCTAAGAAATGACATGCCTCCCATCAGCCGGCCCGGGAGTCATTCACACTTTTCAATTAGAAGCAAACTTATCAAATTGGAGCAGATCACCTATTTCCGAAGTGTTTCAAAGACACATTATTATTAACCACCAATCGAGATTATGCAGACTCCAGGAATTCTTTGAGGTATTGTCTTAAAAGTGCTTGCTTGTCTTTGTTTGGTACTTGCAAAAATACTAGATGGAAACAGGAGAAAGAAATCAGTGTTTGGAGGGAGGGGCTGAGGACGCAAGTAGGACTGATGCTTTCTGTGGAAAACCTTTGAAATCATTTTGATTTTTGGACCATGGGACTCTATTAACCAGGAACTGGAGGGAGTGATGCTCAGTGAAACGAGTCAGAGAAAGACCAATACTGGATGATTTCATTCATAGGTGAACTATACAGAAATAAAACAAAGAAACAGATAAAATCAAACCAAAATAAACTAGAAACAGGACTGCAAAATTGAGGCCACTAAGGGGGAGGGAGGAATGGAAAACCAGTGAGGGAGGGAGAGAGGGCAAAGGTCTAGGGTGCAGCAGCCTGGGTGTGGGTGGCATGGTGTCACATCGGAGGTGTGAGCCTGTTCCCCTAAATCATACACTGTGTGGTAAATCAACATTATCTGAAAAAATTGCATTGACCTAAAACAATCATGTAGAAAAAAGTAACATTTTCGTCCACATGGGCCCTGGCCTTGTTGGGAGGGCCCTGCGGGGGGCACAGACCTGCCACACCTTGGGTTTCCTCCATGGCCTCAGCAGCAGGTGAAATCAGATCCCCCATAGCCAGAGGGTCAGCAGCGTGATAACCAGAGCGTTCAGGTTCTGGAGCTGACGCTCATGTTTTCCGGCCTTGCACACCCTGGAGCGCCTGCAAAAGTGAACTGTTTTACTTTCATATGCAAACCAAACCATGGTGCCCCCCACTTTGCCCTTCCTCCATGGGGCTCTCACACTCAGGCCATAGTCCTGCGCCCCAGCCACCCAAGGCCAGGTACCCGGCACCCCAGGGCCCACGGAGGTTATTCCAGGTAGCTAATATGACCCCTGCTCACCTGCCTGCCTGATTGTTTCTGCAGAAACTATGATAAAGGCTCTTGCCTCCAGGCTCCCGTCTCTGCTTCCTGACACCCTGGTGTTGCTCCGGGGACCCTGCACGCCTCTGTGAGCCCCCAGCCCGAGGTTTGTGACTAGTCTCTGCAGTGACAGTGGTCTCCGATCATCAGTGGGCTTAGTCAGACCTGAATCCTCTCACCACCCACACCTCGGGCCTATACCCCAGTTCTTCTACACAAAAACAAAACCTTTTAAAAAAATCACCCGAATAATAATACAATCTGCATTTTAAAACACTGTGAGGCTGACTGGTCTGCAGCAAGTGGCACAGCACAGCAAACACAGGCCAGAAAACTCAGTTGCAGTAAAAATGCCTGTCACTGGGCCTCCCTGGTGACGCAAGGGGTTTAGGCTCAGCTTATGAAGCTGTCCGCAGCCCCTGCAGTGCGAGTTCCATCCCCGGCCAGGGAGCTTTCTACAGGGCACAGCAGACCTCTCCTGTCTCCCCGCTGGTCCCCTCAGTAGTACAGGTCAGTCGATCTGCCTGTTCTGCTCCCCACTCTGTCTCTGGTGAACACTTTCACCACCACCACCACACACACCTCTGGCCTACACCCCAGCTTGTATGCATAAAAAAATCTTTAAAAAAATGTCTGTCATTGAAGAGGATGTTAGCACATGACCAAGGGTCCCCCAAACTTTTACTCTCAAAGGGGTAGGGACAAAGGAGTGTCTTAGTACAAAAGGCCTTTAACAGAATGATTGTGCATAGAGAGAGAGAAGAAAGGATTGTAATTTCCCAGTGAAACACGGAAGTTCCCCATCCCCTCGTGGGTAAATACCCAGCCTAACAAGGCTGGCCCAGAGCAGGGCCACTGAGGCCCGAAACCTGCCCCAAGTCTAAGGCCCCTGATGGGGGCCTCTGGGAAAGGGGCACAGGGGCCAGGAGAGCCTGGAAGGAAAAGAGCAAAATCAAAGCACAAGTTGAGATAAAGGCTGCCTCAGTGTGAGCCATCGCAGGGCGCACAGGTTTGCTGTAGATTCAGGTGA